>PVKZ01005186.1:0-59327 GCA_004027375.1 Macroglossus sobrinus
GCCCCAGGCCCCCGTCCGCCCCAGGCCCCTGCGAGACAGGCAGCAACAGCACGTGCCCACGCCTCCGAAATCTGAGCATCCCTGAACTCTGGAACTCGTGTGGCCCGGATGCTTTTGGCTAAAGGCCTGTGGGCCAGATGCTCTTTCACTACCTACGTGTAAGCACACGCACGCACGTGCACACACGCACACGTGCACGCACACAGGAGCTGCAGGTGGACTCATCCTCGGTCGGCTGCCGTGCCATCCACCTACGTTTGAGAAACGGAAGCAGAAAGGGGTCTGCAGCGCCTTCGCTCAGACAGGACCGTGGGGTGCTCACCGATCCCTGAACCTGTGGCTGACACCTGAAATCTCGGGGCGTCTGCCGCGTGCCCACGGGCTGTGCAGCCAGCAAAGTGATTCCAAGTGGAGCGGCAGCAGCTGCACCCTCAAAGTGCACGCTCTGTGGCCACCTCTGCCCAGGGTTCATTCCCGAGAACAACAGTTAGTCGCTCAGCTACCGGCACCCCAACTTTCTAGGACCGATGACAGGGAGAGGGGTGACGGGGCCTTGGGGGTTGGATCCGGGAGGAGCTGCTGAGACACCAACGGCTTCTGCCACACTTCATGGGGGCTGGTGGGGTACACCAGGGCCAAAGCCGGGCGGCCACCCCTCTTCTCAGAAGCGCTGTACGGAGCCCCCCAGAAAAGGCAGGGGATGTCTGTGCCAGCAGAACAGAGCAGCGGTGGGTGCGGTGTGGGACGCGGGCTGCAGGGGGCGCTGTCCTGAGAGACGCACCTGCTCTTGGCTGTCCAAGGAGAATTCCTGCCCCTCTGAGGACTGGGCTGGCTTGGGGGGTACCGAGTCCCCTTCCCGGAGGAGGCCGCGGCCACCTGGTCTGTGATGGGGGGCGGGGCCCCAGCCTGGAGGGCCAGCTGCCCGGGAGCGCCAGGTGGCCAGGTGTGCCAGGATTTTGGAGATGCTGGAAATCCGAGTTTTCCTGTGAAAACTCCGAACTTTTACACATGGGCCGGCGGTCGTTCAGAACACACACGCACGCACTGACCGGGCCAGGGCACAGGCACAGTGTGCACCCTGCAGGCCGGCAGTGCGGCTCTCGGTGACCCACTGCCCCGGGGACCTGGAGGGGACATGGAGGGGCTGGCCCCAGCCCTCGACCTCGGCACCGTGACCCTCGGGGCCAGAGCGCTCTGCTGGGGGCCGTCCTGGCGTCCCGGCCTCTGACCCCTGCAGGACAGCAGCACCAACCAAGTCGTGACAAGCGAAGCTGCCTGCAGCCACCGCCAGCGTCGGCTGGGGCGACGCCAGCCCAGTGTGAGCCGCCGTACGAAGCCACGTCCAACCTTCACCCCCACGCCGTCCGGAGGCGCCAGTCGGAAATGAGACACGGTCGCACGGGGCAGCCGTCCCCGTGTAGCATGGCCCTGCAGGGCGGGGGCCGCAGCTGTCACGGGTCCCTCGTGGTTACAGCGGGGACAGCAGCGTCACCTCCCGGAGCCGCCGGGAACACGGGAGGCGGTTCACGCGAAGCCCCCGGCCCGGTCCCCGTGGGAACCCAGCGAGCCGGTCCTCCTCCCTCACGAGGCAGAAAGGCCACCGGGGACCGGGACACGCCAGGCGCCCGGCGCTCAGGGAACTGATCCCTGCGGAAATGCTGGCGTCTGCAGCTGCGGCTGTGACCGGCATCCGTCCGTCCGGGCAGCCAGGGCGCAGCTCCGCGAGCTCGCAGCTTGGGGACACCACCACAGCCCCACGGCAGGGTCGGCCGGGTGCAGGAGACACGGTGACGGCGGGGGTCGCAGCCACCGGGGCCTCGGGACGGCGACGGAAGCTGGCGACTCGCCGGCCGATTCCCGCCACCGGCGCGCGCAGCCCGCAGCGCCCCAGCAGCCGCCTGGTCCACATCGGACGCCCCCCAGTTCCCGTCGCGGCCCAGGTTCCAGGCGTAATTCCCACGGGCCCTCGCCTGGCCCACGGCCCCTGGGGACCCCACTCGCCGGGCCCCGAGAGGCGTGTGGACCTGGGACTCCGGCTCATCTGAGGGCGGCGGGCCCGGGACGGCCTCTCCAGCCTCTGGGGGACACTGCACCCCAGTGGGAACCAACGGCCGGGGGTGCGGTTTCCCGAGGCCCCCCGGGCGACGCCGTCCTGGGTGGTCCCTCAGACGCCCTCCCCACGACATGCCTAGCTCACGGCCAGGTGGACGGTCTCAGCTTCTCATCCTGTGTCCCCCCCCCCCCGACTCGGGCATCGACCCCCAAACCACCCGTGTCCGCTGGATTCTCCTCCCCAGGCGTTTTCAAGAAACAAAACGCCTTCCCTCAGCGGGACCAGGACACGACAGGCCACGACAGGCCGGCCCCTCTGCCCGACCAGCACCCGCCCCGCCGGCAGGAGGCAGCCCCCTGCTGTCCCTGGGGAGCCCAGCGCGCCCGCTCTCATCCACGTGCTGTGAGGGGGGACGCCACTCCCATCTCCGGGCCTGGGGGAATTTCTCTCCGTCCCTCTAGGACCTGAACTGAGGACGAGGCAAGACGGGGGTCTCCCCGTGGACACGGGGTGGTTCCCGGGGCCGGCCTGGTCTGCGGCCACTCTGTGCCCACACTCTGGGCACACGTGAGCTGACTCTCATCTTCGCTCAAGGCGGATGGAACTGGGTTTTCTCACAGCCGAGAGGGACCTGCCCCTGCAGAGGAATCGAGAAGCAGCACTGGACGGCGGGGACGGGGACAAAACCTCTGCTCCAGCTGTCTCCTGCGTGCCGTCCCCTCCCTCCACCCGGAGCTGGCGTTTGCTCTGTGCACAGCTGTCCCTCTGCAAGCGCCCCCTCGGGGTCCACGACCGTCCCGTGCCCGCCCTCTCCCCCGCAGAGCTCCGGGCTGAGCTGTGTCACACTCACTTCCGGTCCCTTAATGCCTCGCTCAGTGGCACCCGGTGTCCACTCACCGACTCCCGCAGAAGGCAGGCAGGCTCGGGGGACACCCCGAGCACGAGACCCCCTGGAAGCCTTGCCCCTGTGACTCACAAAGCATCTCACCGGCCACCATGGGAGCTCAGCCCTTCCAGCCACTGCTAACTCCCCCACGTGCCCGCCCCACGGAGCTGTCTGTGAGGTCACTCACAGGTCCTCGCTCGGGCAGCGGACACCTCATTCACTGCCGGCCACCGCCACAGCGCCACGGCCTCCAACACCCGCAATGGGCCCGCCGGTCACACACGCGACTGCACCCACCACGGCGGGGGGCCTTCCCCTCCGGCCTTCGTCTTGGCCCAAACACCCCAGAATCCTGCCTCCGCTGCCCGCCCACCGTCTGCCTCCACGGAACGTTCCAGGCTCCCTCCTGCCTTCATCTTCCCTTCACACTGAAGTGGAAGAAACCACAAGCCTCTCTAGGCAACCGACACACGGAGGCGACAGTCCCGACTCCCGGCGCACAGCTGCCCCGCCCTGATGGCTCTGTAGCAGCCGCGGCCGCCACCCGCAGCTCGCAATAAAGACTTCCACACAGGCAAAGGTCAGGCCCCGAGCGACAGTCCCGGGATGAGTCACCGTCGACTCCGGCCAGGCTTCCTGCTCCCGTACCTGCGCCCGCACTGCCAGGGTGACCGGGTGACACCAGGTGACGCGGGGCTGCCAGCGTCGGGGAGCGTCTGCGGGTGGGAGGGAGCACGGCAGACGCGGGGAGCGGAGGAGAGAGATGCTGCCTCTGCAGGCGCCGAGCCGAGCGCAGAAGACGGACGGGTACCGGGCGGCGACACCCCAGCAGCCCGGGTACCACGCCGGAGCCCCGGGGGGGACGGCCAGGCCACGCGGGAGCAGCCCGGAGGCCCCCTGGGGCACAGACCGCCCTGGGGAGACCGCGAGGACGCGCAGGAGGGGGCTCTGGGCCCCGAGCTCCCGGGAGAGGCGAACCGGGGAGAGAGCCCGGCCTCTGCAGACGGGAAGTGTGGCTGGGATTGAAAAGTGGGGCCAGAGAAGCTGGGACAGGCGCAGCCGGGGCCACAGAGACCCGCGGTGGCTCTGCAGCATCCACAGCCTCAGAACTCCGCTGGGGGACACACGTCCCCGCCTGACACAAGGTACCAAGGGGCCAAAGTGACAGCCTGATACAGGGGCCTTGGCACGCACTGGACGTTGATTCCACGATACTCGTGGAAACGCGGCAGGACCGACGCGCAGCCCGCCGGGAAACGCCAGCCCTCGCCACCACGCGGCTCACCTGCTGCTCGGGGTCCTGTCACTTCCCCCAGAAACAGGAAGGCTTGCGCATCTAGGCTTTAGGGGACAAGGACCGAGTCTGGAAAGAGGAAAAACGTCCCCCGAGCTAACGGGGGCGGGGAACCAAAGACGTAAACAACAAAACTAAGCAGAAACTTGAGGGAAACGAAACAGAGAAAGGCAAATTTAGAAAACCCAAGAGGAAGTAAAAGTATTTTCACACACACACAAAACCAAGAAGTACCCCCCGCTCCCCCGCACGGCGAGCTGAACCCCCTTCCACTCAGGAGAGGAAGAGAAAGCTGTGAAACTGTCACGTTTCCTACCTGGGCACAGAATAAACCCTACACTGGGGACCTGCGGTGACCCGCCAGGAAGCTCACGGATAAGACGGCACATGACCACGACCACCACCACCACCACAGAAAGGTCCCCAAGTCAGAAGCCACGCCTGTCCCAGCACAATCGGCAGCGCAGGTGCATTCGGTCATTTCAGAACGGGGTGTGATCCCCACGCGCGCGGCGACAGGTGCGTGCCAGGGTCACGGGGACCGCTTGGCGAGGCTCCTGAGCGCCTCGTTGCTGAGCTGCACACCTGAAGCCGGCCCAACTCTGAACGTGGACCGCCACTGAGAGATCAAAACGGAAAAGTAAACGCAGAAACGCCAGCACCGGCCACCGAGTGCCACAAAGATGATTACACGGGAACCCACGGCGCCGCCAGCGCGCGCCCGGCGTCCGGGGGCGAGGGGCGGCGGGGGGCGCGGCGCTCCCACGCGCGGGGCGAGGTCTCGGGAGATGCCCCGCGGTTCCCAGCGGGGCGAGCCGCGCGTCCCGGTACTGTCCTCCCGGGGCCCGGCGGGGACCGGCGGGGACGCCGCGCGACCGCGCCCCGGGGACAGCCGCGCCCCGGCCCCGCAGGCGCGCGGTGCGCGCTGGCGGCGGGGCCGGCACGGGGACGGAGATGGGGACGGGGATGGGGACGGGGATGGGGACGGGGATGGGGACGGGGATGGGGACGGGTGGCGCGGGCCTCACGCAGGGACGAGCCTGGGGCCGGCGCGGGGCCGGGGGACAGGGACGGGGCCTCGCGCGGGGCCCGCCCGCCCGCACTCGCCTGCCCACGGTCTGGTTGGCCAGCTGCTTCATGCGGTTGAACTGCTTCTTCATGGCGGCGGCGGGCGCGGGGCGCGGGGCGCGGGGCCGGGGCGCGGGGCGCGGGGCGCGGACGGCCTGCGGCTCCCTCGCCTCCGCGGGCGGCGGCTGCGGCCCGGGCCCGCCCCCGCGCGTCACTTCCAGCGGCGCCGCCCGGCCGCGACGCACGCCGGCGACACCGCGCCCCGCCCCGCCCCGGCCCGGCCCGGCCCGGCCCCCCGCGCGCGCAGGCGCCGACGGCGCTCGGGGCGCGTGCGTGTCCCCGCTGCCTCTAAGAGAGAGAGGGTGGCGCGGAGGTCCCCGCTGCAGCGCGCCCCGGCCCGTGCGGCCGCAGAGCCGCGCGCAGGGGGCGCCGTGCATGGGGGGGCGCCTGGGGTGCAGGGACGCGCCCGAGCCCCCCGGGCCCCGCCCCCTCGCGGGCGTTGCCTGGCAACGCGTCCCCACGCTCCGCGGCCCCGCCCCGCGCGCGCGGCACTTCCGGGACGCTGGGCGTAGGACCCTGTCCCAGGGCCCTGCGCGCTGCCGTCGGCGCGGGCCAGCCCAGTCCCGTGACCCGCAGCGACGCCCTCCCGGTCGGGTGGCCTGGGCGCGGGCTGTGCCATTCCCTCCTTCACGCGCCCCAGCCCTGAGACGGGCTGGTGAAGGGACCCGAGAACAGGCAGGAGTCACCTGCCACAAGGGGAGGGAGGTCGAAGCCGCTCAGGCGACCTTAAGGTCGGAGAACGAGAGGCTTGAAACTCTTTGCAGCGACCTCGAAACAGAAGGACCAAACTTCAGAGCTTCCGATGAAGCCGCAAACTGCTGATAAGCGACGTAAACCTCAAACACTGCGCCCAAACACCGGTCACCAGAGCTGCCGTCAGCTCTATAGTCATGACGTCAACCCGCCATGCTTCAGCTTGCAACGGAGGTGACGTGACCTCGCTGAGCTGATTTCAGCACGACAAGAAGCAAACAGATTGTCCAAGGAAGTTCCAAGGCTTGAGGCCGAAGGTAGCCTTTGGAGGCATTTTGCTCGGACTTCCACAGAGCCAGGAGCGAACAGCTCTGATCCCAGCGAATTCCACAAACTGCAGAACACCACGGAGGAACTGAGACGGACCCCCAAGTAAGGAAGTCGATGGCCATCCACTTGAAATAGGATTGCAAAATGTTCATCAACAGAAACTGGCAGAAATAAATAGTAGGCATCAAGAAAAAATAAATGACTAGGTAAGAGGGATGATAGAACTGGAGAACCGTGACAGCGGGGTGGCTGGGGAGTCAGAGTAAGGGGTGGCTCTAACATTCAAGATATGCAAAAAAAAATGATTCGAGTTCTACAGACTGAATAAGGAGAGTCCACAAGGGACATCAAAGAACTCGAGGACGGAATAAAATACACAAAGAAAAAATTATCTTCTGCAGAAAATGAGAGAGATGTTGTGAGGAGAGAATAAGACCAGATAGATGAAGAAAAGGAAAAAAAAAAAAAAAGGACTGACGAATGTGAATTGAAGCCTGTGTCACACAGTGACACTGTCACAGAAAAAGAGCACATCTTTCCAGTGGCGGATGTGGCCCACCCACAGCAAGCACCACCTGACACCGGACTCGAAGTCCGGGACTGACAGTGGCCCCAACCAGGATGACGGCCGTATCCACGGCAACCTGAAACGGACAGATGGGTTCAGGTTTTAGAAAAAGAAAATTTATTATGAGGCCAGGGAACGAAAGAACTTTGATGATCACTTTTAAAGCTGAACGATGGGAGTGAAGTCATTAAAAGTACAGCTACAGGGGACATGAATTCGGATTTAGCAGTAAGTCGTTTGAGATGTACCTTGGAGGCCAAGGACCAGAAGACTCAGACAGCTGAGTTAGGGGACTCGGGCACACAGAACCAAGACCCTGCGAAACACACGGTTTTGATGAAAGGTCAGCTATCGAAACAACAAGACGAAGGATGCAGCTTCTTCAGGGAACTCAAACAAGCTCCAGTGGGTGAAAGAAAGAGGGTCCATCAACTGGAAGATGATAACAGTGACGTTACAAAAGAATTAGATGTGCAGAAAGAGCATTCGAAGTGAACGAGCTGTTAATGATTTGTATTTAACCAGACAGAAGCTTGAGGATAAAATAGCAGATTAAGTACATCAGCTAAATCAGTCCCCAAAATGGAATAATTTAAACATCCAGAAGGAGAACTCTGAACTTAAGGGACATGAAAATTCTTTCTAGAACCAAGAATAAGTTAACGCGGGCTCTTGGTCAAGGCTCTGGCAGTAGTTCGCAGGATGACTCACTGAACAAGGGGAAGCGAAGTTAGAAACTTAAAGCAGGATCTTTCAGAAATGGAACAGCTCAGGGACAATTTAAACAGAGTTGCTTTTGATCCAAAAAGGAAAAATGAAACGTTGGCTTTGGCACTTGAAGATGTAACACACCAGTTGGGACAATCTGTTGTTGCTACTGATCAATCCTAGGGCGGGGAGGAACACTATTGGGGAGGTTTTAAAAATGAGGAAAGAACAGTCGAAAGCAGAACTGTGCCAGGCTGAGAAGAGGCAGTTGGAAGAAATAAACGAGTGTGAGCAAACTATGGAAGAATTCTCAAAGACACAGAACCTGGATGGCTCTGCCTTACAGCTGGAGGACCAGGATTTAAGGAAACTCAGGGAAGAGAGAGATTCTGAAATATCCCAACTCACAACGGAAGATGCTGACCGTAAACCAAGGGAATGTCCTCTAGTTTGGGAGGGCAGGAGCCTAGAACTCGACTGATAAAGAAATTTCTATTGCAAATCTTGAAGTTTAAGGCTTGAGGAGGAATTAGAGAAATATACTGAGGCCTTTAAGGGAAGATGAAATTTTACAGCAAACGTAGAAGAGGAAGAAAGACACAAGGCCTTGTGTCTACAACAGGAGAGAAGAGTCACCGCAGACAAGAACTGGAACAACGTGGGAGGACAGCAGCCCGTGGTTGACGACAAGATGCCAGACACGACTTCGGAACGAGAAGCTGAGGCATCTCAGGTGAGTGCATCAAGAGGGAGTCTTGAGAAGGAAATAACACACCCTCAGGAGATGATTAAAGATCAGAACCAGCGCCCTCTGCAGCTATCTCGGGCTTTACGAGAGCAGACGCAGGGATCGGGGGCGCTTCAATGCCAGCACGAGCGAATGCATGTTTAACGCACCCAGCCCTCTTCCGACGGGGATGAGGAAATTAAGAATTTGCAAATGATAGAGCAGAGGAAAACCCGGTCACCTGGAGAAACCCCGCACGTTCAAGCGGATCGGACTGGTACTTCTGAAGCAACCAAAGGTTCAGGGTCTTAATATAGAAAACGGAAGTGAAAAAGCATGCTTCATCTAAAGCCGAAACTGAAAGATGAGTGACAGGAAGAAAGGAACAGGAATCGGAGATGAAGCGTGTAACGGAGTGGAGTATTTCTTTCACTGAACAGATGGATCCGCTGTTCAAAAGTGAGATCGGTAGACCGACTCCGATTATCCAGCAAAAAGGTTTGGAGGGACGAGGTCTTCGCACCGGAATGTGTCCAGCTTCCTGTATCCCGGATGCCGGGCACCTCCGCTGGTCATCGCCAGAATATGCGTTGGAAAGAGGGACCGTACTCGCTTTTTTAACCGAGACGATGGGGGAAGCGGGTGGGGAAACAGCCACCTACCTACAAAGGGAGCGTCACAAAAATGACGCCTGTCGCTGTTGACGACGAGGCAGACCTCGTGGATGAACACAGAAGCCGCCCTCCGGAATCGGACGTGGTGGGCCGGGCGCGTTCAAAGAGGCCGTTCAGAAGGCATCACACACGGCCTTCGAGAAGACGACGTGGACAGTGATGCCTCACGTCTGGCCGATGATTTCACGAACGTCTGATGCTGGTCACGAGGACAGTGGCGTGGACATAAATCAGTTTGAGGAAGTTCTACAGAAACGGGACACATCCAAACGGCGAGCTAGGGGAACGGAAGGGCAGAACCAGCGGAGGACGACCACGGTACCCGAGATGCAGCGTGAGTGATTTAACTTAAGAAAGAGGCCCCAAAGCGTCAGGCCCGAGTCTTAATTGACCATGACGAAAATTCCGAACTACAGAGGAACTATACTGACCTGGTCCCGTGTTCTGGAGGGAAGGAATGAACACAAATTCAGCTCAGCATTGAGCAGCTTTGCCATGCCAAGGATGCTTGACCTTGAACCCCCCACAGCCCTTCACCTGTCATCAATCAGCCAGTTCGCAGTGAAACCTGATGAACTGAAGCAGTCTTGTAAATCGCTCCAGGAAGTGGCAATCAGCACAGGGAAAAGACGCAACTGTTAGAACCCTCCAGAAGGACGATCAGGGATGGTTTGATTCCATTGCTGCCACCTCTGAGCCCAAAGCGGTGATCCACACCTAATAGTTCTTTCCAGCTTTTTGTGAAATACCTAGAAACATCTCACACAGCTTTTCCGCCACCCAAGCGCTCTGCTTGTGATACGGAGACTCTGGATTCACCCTGGAGGAAAAACACTAGCAAAAAAAAAAAAGTGCCACCAAGAGTTAAAACTGCCCTAGGAGCCACACGCAGAAAGACAGAGGGGCCCCTGTCCCACAGCTGTCGCTCACTGACCCACACGGACCCGAAAACGTGGGCCAGGGCGCCTTCTTTCAAACCCCTAGCAAATGCCCGTGGGCAGCCCCCCCGGCCAGTGCCTCGCGAGGAGCGGGTGGCCTTCGTGGCTGTCCTCAAGCAAGAGGCGCAGAGCCACGGCCCATCGCTCCGTCTCCCCGCCCCCACGGCCATCAGCTACCACGCGTGTCTTCGTTCCTTCCCTCGCTTTCTGTGTCCACGGGCCTGGCCCACCCCTTCCTGCCTCTTGCACGAGGGGTGCAGGGGACCCCTCCCTTGCTGATCCAGCTGGCTCTGCTCTTGCTTGAATCCACCTTTCACTTCACTGTGTGTGTGTGTGGTGGGGGAACTTCCTCAGATGAAGATCCGATATCACTTCCCTGCATTAAATTATTCTGGGGTTCCCCATTGCCTGGAGTCCAAATTTAACAGACCAGTCAAGGTCTTGCCTTTTGCAGCCTTACTTCCTGCGTGTCACCCACACACATCGGCCACCCTCCAGCCACCTGTGACTTCTTGCCAACCCCAGACCATGACACAGATCACTTCAGGGCCGTGAGCCTAATCATAGCAGGACGGTCCTTTTTAAAAGCACAGACTGGAAGTGTTTAATTAGCCTCTTCTGCACCCACTGATGGGGAGGGGATTTCCACCCTACGGTTAGGGGGTTGCCTGGACGCTGAAGTTTATTAGTCCCGTGGACTCCCAGCCCACACGCCATGCAGAGCCACACGGGTGGGGGGGGGCACTGGGGAAGAGGCTGAACAAGCAGGGGCTTGGGAGGCGGGCACCGTAGGAACAGGAAGATGAGCTGAGCCCCGGTTCCCACGGGAAGATGGGGTGGGCTCGCTGAATGGTTCCGTGGGCTACAGGAAGCCGAGGCCTGCTGCTCGAGCATCGGCAGGCCCTGCGCCTGGCCCCTGCGTTAAGGGTTGTCTGGCTGGGAGACCTTCTCTGTGGGCGAAGAGGGCGTGCAGAAATTACAGTGTGGCACCCTGGATTTCGCCAGATGTCAGGACAGCTGTTAATAGTGACTCTCAGTTTCAGGCTTTATGCCACAGGAAGTTATTAACAAGTAATTCCTCCTAGAACGGAGAATGAATTTAACAATGCCAGAGGATGTAGAATAAATATAAATCAAAGTCAGTTGTGCTTCTCTATACTGGCAATGAACATGTGGATACCAAAATGAAAGATGTATTTATAATTATTAATAAAAATAAAACACTTAGTTTAATTCTAACAAAACATGTCCAGGACTTGTATGCTGGAAACGACAGAACTCTGATTTTAAAAAATCAAAGAGCTGAATAAATGGAGAGGTGAGCCATGTTTCGGGTTGGAAGGCTCGACGTAGTGAAGGTGTCGACTCTCCCCGAATTGATAGAGACACTTAATGCAGTTCTTCTCGAAATTCAGCATGATATTTTTATTGAAAGAAAGAGAGAGAGAGTGAGAGAGAGAGAGAGAGAGAGAGAGAGGAAAAAAGGAAGGAAAGAAGGAAGGAAGGAAGGAAGGAAGGAAGGAAGGAAGGAAGGAAGGAAGGAAGAGAAAGAAAGAAAAAGAAAGAAAGAAAGAAAAGAAAGAAAGAAAAAGAAAGAAAGAAAGAAAGAAAGAAAAATAAAAGAAAGAAAGAAAGAAAAAGAAGAAAGAAAAGCAAGGCAAGATTATTCTAAAATGCACATGGAAAGACAAATTAGAATAGCTAAAACGATTCTGAGGGAGAATAATAAAGCGGCAGCAATCCATGTACCCAGTTTCAAAACCGGTTATAGAGCCACAGAAACCCAGACTGTGGTTTGTCAGCAGAGGGGCAGACACACAGGTCAATGGAACAGAACGAAGAATCCAGAAATGGTCCCCAAAAAATATGCCAAACCGACTCTTGACTAAAGTGTAAAAACAATTCCGTGCAGGAAAAATGGCTTTTCAACGGGCTGCAGCTATTTAAAGCTTGTGAGGGAATCACAGGCCGACCCCCTGGAAAACAGGACCAGCAAAGCAGGAGGACAAGGGTGTGACTGAGGCGGTGATGGGAGGGAGAGAGGGACGATTTACGCCCAGCTCGGGATGAAAGCTGCAAACAACAGATGACAGTTCCTTTCATCTTCCTGAATCCAGCTGCTTCTGATTGGCCAGCTCCACAGGCCCTGGTGATTTTCCCATCAGCCCCCCGCACTCCAAACCCAGTGAGCGCACAGTGCTCCCGACTCCGTTAGCCTTGCCATTCGCATCATTCTCAGGGTATGTGAGGTGGCAAGTTGGTTCTCAGTAGCTCCCAAGATACATCTCCCCAGGTTCAAGTCAGCAGAAAAGAAAGCTCTTCCCGACTTAACGACTCCCATGTAACTCCCGGGAGTCATTCTGATTGGACCACCCTGGTCACCACCACCACCCACACACTCCCTGCAGAGCAGCTGGGGTGAGTTTGTGTGTGATTGGCCAGGACACGGTGAGATGCCACAGCCCCCCTTCCCTGGCTGTCCAGTGTCAGGCAGGGAGCCTCCCCTGGTCCACAGGCCCGAAAGGAGCATTTGGGTCTCCACGATAAAATCCTGCTGCCGTTACAGAAGAAAGAAATCGGAAATGACCATAGTAACAAACGTGCATGTCAGCCCCAGGGGAGACGTTTGGCAGTGAATGCCCAGCTTTTTGCTCTCCTATTCTTGGTCACGGGGGTTTAAACTCGTTTCACACCTCTTGACTTCGTCAGAGAGTGCAGATTAGTTGGCAGTGACCTGTCTCTGGCTGGGACGTGGTCCACAAGCACTCAGTGCAGCCTCACGTTCGGAGACGTCGCACAGCCGGTGATGGCTACGCTTGCCGTACCAGGCCCCACCCATCCGTCATAAAGTTCTAACTCTTTAACCAGGAACTTAAACAGAACGAGCCAGCCCTGCCCGTGGGAAGCCTTTAGGGGTGGCCCTCCGTGAAACCCTGACCAAAGTCCTCCGAATCACCAGCGTTTTCTGATTCAAAGACTCAGCAAAGAACAGAGTGTTCTTTGCTCATCAAACACCTGGGTGTACAAGTATCTGCCTCCACCTTCTTCCATTCACCCTCGGCCACACCTGTGGGATCGACACCTTATTCTGCTTGCCACGGGACACTTACCACACCCACGGATGGTGTGCACTGCCGAGCCAGACCACGCTTGTCCAGTGGTTTGCACTGCTCTCTCGGCAGAGGAGCGAAGTGGTGTGTTTCATCTCATCACCATGCTCCTTGGCAAAACTCAGTAAGCTCAGCCTCCTCCACTGGATATCAACGAGCTCCTGTCTCTCCACTGAATAAATACTAAGCAAGCATCTGGTACCCGATCTTGCCCCAAGATACTTGTAGTGGGCTTTTGTTGTTGTTATGTGTTTGTTCTGCTTGTGTGTGTGTGTGTGTGTGTGTGTGTGTGTGTGTGTGTGTGATCCAAGGTTCTTAAAGTTTGAGCCTATCTATCCCCTGCTCCTGACAGATAATGGAATGGAATATACACGCTTGTTTCTCTAAAGAATGTTTTAGAATAAATCCAGTACGAACCATGAAATGAGCGCCTTGAATGGGTGCGAGGAAACAAGCACATGCGAACACAGCTGGGAGTGTGGCCGTACTCCCCCTCCTCGCCCCGCGTCCTCCAGTGTCTTACCCGCCCCCTCGCCAAACGTCACACATCTCCCGATTCCTGTCTCCCCCATTCCTTTACTTTCCTGTATCCTATTTTTAGCATAGATGCGTGCTTCTCTAAAGAACATTAGTTTTGCTTGAACTTTACAGCAATGTAGTATTTCCTGCTTTCACTGAACATCATGCCTCTGGAATTCAGCCGTCCATGCTTGCCACTGAGCGCTCCAGTTCATTCATTTTCACTGACGCACCGTTTTGCATTGCTAGCGTCCCGCGCGTCCCTCCCTTCGCATCTCAGAGGCGCGTCTGCGCGCAGTGCACCGTTCCTGGCGCAGGGGGGCGCCCCAAACAAACACCTGTTCAGTCGTTGAAAGAGACCGAGCGCCGGCCGACTGTCACACGGACACTTGTGTCCGCCGGCGGGATCCTCTGCCCTCCGTCCCAGTGCTGGGATCCCGCCGGCTCTTCCGACCTGAGTTAATTACCGCTGGGGAACCTCGGGAACCAGCGGCCACAGGGCACCCGGCGGTCTCCCAACGCCCCCCGTTCTGAGACTACAATTCCCAGAAAGCATCGCGGTGCTCTCTGGCGTCAATTTCAGTTTACGCTCCCCCTCTCGGCCAACTTCCGGCTTGTGTGGGCGGGAACAAAGGAGCTATCCAATGAGAACCTCCGCAGGCCGAGGGGGCGGGGAGGCTCGCCCAATGAGCGCGTCGCGGGGGCTGCTGGGGTGGCGGCCGTGGGCGCGTCACTGAGCCGCGCCCGCTCGGCGCGGGGAGCCCAGCCCCTCGGTCCAGCCCGCCCCAGGCTCGCTCCCTCTCCGCGGCGGCCGCCGACCCTGCTTCCATGCCCCGGGTGGGCGCCGCACCCCGGACCCTCCGCGCCCATGGCCACTAGCCTGAGGAAGCCCTCCACCTTCTGCTCTTCCTCCTCGACCGAAGCCGACGACGAGGGCGTGCGCGGCACCTGCGAAGATGCTTCCATGTGCAAGAGGTGCCCGCGGGGCGCGGGGTCGGAGGGCGTCCGGGGCCCGGGGCCCAGGTGGGCGCGGGCCTGCGCCGCAGGGGCACACGGTCGGCCGTGCGGCGTACCCAGCCGGGGCTCCCGCGTGTCGCTGGTGCTCACCCACCGGGCGGCGCTCGCCGCGGTGCCGGGCTCGGAGCCCGCCGTGCAGCACTGGGCCGGGTCCCCGTGGAGCTGACGCCTGGCCGCGGAGGCTGACGTGCTGCGCGGCGTGACGACCGCCTTGACGCGTCCCGAGAAGCGCGGCCTCTCCCTCCTCTCCAGGTCCCGTCCCCCGCCGGGGGTTGTCATGAACCCCGTTGTGCAGTCGCGGGGGAGGTCACCTGTTCAGGGCCGCATCATATTTGCGTGTAGAGCCAGTACTTTCCAGAGCTGTAACGTGTATGCTGCGGGAATCCACAGTACTACGGGTGTAGTGGGGGGCGTTGTCATCACAGGTACATGCCACCCACCCGGAAGCACGGAAAAGAAAGCCCCAGGCTCGAGTGTGCTGGCGCGTTCATTCAGTCAACAGTTACGGAGAGCTTACTTTGTGCGGGGAGGTCCCTGACATACAGCGGGGGTCCCAGACATACAGCTTAGTCAGAGGGAACAGAAAGGAGGCATTGCCCACAAATGCATAATTACAGGTTTGTGTTGAGCGCTGAGAAGTACAGCGTGCTCCTGGAGTCTGTATTTTCGGCAGTGATGTTTACGCTGAGAACAAAAGGCTCATAAAAAGGGCTGTAGGAGAGGGTTCAGGCAGAGCCAGGGCATAGTACAGACCCTGAGCGGTCGGAAGGAGTGCGCAGGGCGCTGGGACCACGTAGGGCCTGGGAGGTGGGAGTCAAAAGTTTGGGATTAAGGCTTGAGCTTTCCATAGGTTCTTGGAGACTGAGCCTGGTGGCTTGGAACATGGACTCTGGGGCCAGACTGCAGGGGAGGTTGGGGTTCAGAGTAGCTGCGGGTCGGGGAAGCAGTCCCCAGCTTGAGGGGCACAGCAGCCTGATGGGCAGAGCTGAGAGCAGTAGAAACCGCTCCCTGTCCAGAGCTGGCCTCGGCAGGAGCCCGCCCGCCTCCGTGCGGGGCTGCGGGGTGGGTGCGGCCTCTATGGGGAGCCCAGCAGTGGCTCTGTACCACCGAAGAGGTCCTCGCACCGGTGTTGGGGTTCAGCAGGCCATTTCTAGGGCCGGTGCGGCTGTCACCACCGGGTGGCACTGCGGTCCTGCAGACTCAGCGGGAGCTGGGAACCACCCATGCTTGGGATATAGAAGCCCACTCCTTGCCGTGTAGACCGGGCAGAGGGAGTGTAGGCTCCCTGAACGGCGTCCGGGTTGTGGTTTTGTTTGTTCCCCTCCGTGACCCTGTGACCACCATGGGGACGTGCAGTGACCGGCACCCGGCACGGACGCGGGAGAAGTGCCCAGGTCGCCGTCAGTGCTGTGTGCGGAATATTTCAGCATTTCCTTTCCTCTGGGCACGGGAAGTTTGGGCCAGTGGGTTTGCAGGGGGACGAAGCAGTGCGCACGTGAGGTGGGCGCAGAGCCGGTCACCGTGCGGGGCGCTGGGTGCGCCCTCGCTGGCCTTCGGAGGCCACTCGTCTCCTCCGGGTCCGTGACCTGCGTCTCGGGGTGTGGCCGTGCACCTGGGCCGGAGCTGCCAGCCCCTGCTCACCCGCCGGCCCCTGCTCACCCGCCCTCTCTCTCATTCCTCCAGGTTCGCGGTGAGCATCGGCTACTGGGATGACCCCTACATCCAGCATTTCGTGCGACTGTCTAAAGAGAGGAAGGCCCCTGAGATTAACAGAGGTGAGTGGCCGTCGTCCTCCCCGAAGCTTCAGGGTTCACCCTTAACCAGAGCGCCCAGCGTGCGCGCTCCCCAGGAGCGCGTGCCCCGCCCCCAGCGTCCTCCCCCGTGGCGTGCCAGCAGCTTCCTCACCTCTGCTGACCTGATGCTTGAGCCCTGGTGTCCTGGGGTGACCTCATCTTTTCCTTTCGTTTACAGTGAGGTGGAAGATCGTCTCTGTTCGTTTAAAAGCCATGTGTGTATTTTTACTGTGAACTGTCTGTTGACAGGAGGGATTACTTTTTGGTGCCTTAGTAAGTTGTCAGTGACACTGCGGGGGCCGCAGAGATGGCTTCGAGCAGGGCGTCAGGGGACCGGAGGCCTGACTCAGTCTCAGCCGGCTCAGGAAACCGACCAAATGGCAGTGGTTCCCGTGCGTGCGGGGTGTCTTGGCCTTACAGGTTGGACCCTGGATTAGGTTCCGTAAGATGCACAGGGAGCTTTTAGAGCGGGGGTTCCGGAGATTGAGGACGTGGTATTGAGTGAGGGTGAGACCAGATGTCGCTGAGACCGGGCAAGGCCCAATGGGAGGCGGCTTCCCTGAGGGCTGCTCCAGAGGCAGGGGTGGCCGTGGTGGCGGTGGCAGCCCCGGGCCCCGGGCAGGTGGCGGCCCTCCTGCCTGCCTTCCTCCTCTCCCTGCGTCCGAATCCCCAGAAGGGGGACCTGCAGCCCCCTGGGAGAGAGCTCCCCAAACACCGTGCTGTGAGGACTTTCCCCCAGCACCCAATCCATCGTGGATGTTTCTGTAAAATACGATGAGGATGGTTTGCTAGAAAAACAAATGAAAAAGACATGCAAAATACAAGCCAGAATTATTTACGGGTAGAGTCAGCAGACATAAAATTCCTGGCAAGTTGCGATAGAAGTTTCTAAATGCTGCTCAAACTTGGCTCCTAAAACAGCCACGCTTTGCGCAAGCAGGGCCCAGGCGAGTGGGGGGCCGCTCACCCCCCGCCCCCGCCCCCGGTCTCTGTCCCCAGAGCGTCAGGGTCGTTTTCTCGCAGCCCCTGGCTGTGTCCTCCCCGCCCTCCAAGGCGGAGGGGCTCTGTGCAGATGGGAGGAGCCAGGTGAGAAACGCAGCTTTGTCTCCACCTGCCCGGTTTCCCAGCCTAAAAATAGCCTCTCCCGCCGGGTTTTGCAATTTTGAGCTTCCCCGAGCGCTGAGTGGCTTTCTCTCTGGCCATGAGAAGGGTCAGGCGGTCAGATTCCAAAAGGTCGTTTCCAAGGGCAGCATTTAGATCACCTGTTTGATGCAAAACCCGCCTTTCATAAGGAAAATGACAGTTCTCTGTGATATAATTCCATCAGTCAATAGGTTGTGCTTTGGTTCAAAGGGCTTAAAAAAAAAAATTTGAGGCGCAGTTCCTCACGCAGGTGTGCCACACGCCCCTGACCTTGAAGGGGCGGGGTGCTCCGGCTTCTGGTGCCCCGGGCCTTGCAGGGGTCATTCTGTCCTCACTGAGTGACAGCTGGTTCTGCTGTCTCCCTCTCAGGGTATTTTGCTCGAGTCCACGGCATCGGTCAGCTGATAAAGGCATTCCTGCACAAGACGGAATGCCACTGCCAGATCATAAACCTCGGGGCTGGGATGGACACCACCTTCTGGATATTAAAGGTGAGTTCCGAGTCATCCTCCTGTGTCCTCAGATGCTCACAGTTAATGCTTGGAAGATGGTCCCCTGGTTCAAAAACCCTCTAAATGTGGTAAGAGGGACGCAGTGGCAGCCCTCCTCCCCGCCCTGTCCCCGGCCGCCGCCTGCCCCCCACCCCCGGGCTTCGCGCTGAGACCAGACTCGTCTCGAGGCGCGTGCTGACCCTGTCACTCCTGCCGAAGTCCTTCGGGGCTGGCGCGTGCGTGACGCAGGCCCTGTGTGTCCCCTCCCAGGATCAAGACCTCCTCCCAAGCAAGTATTTCGAAGTCGACTTCCCAATGATTGTCACCAGAAAGCTGCACAACATCAAGTAAGTGGCCTCGGCTGTGAGCAGAGCGCCAGCCATGCTCACCGCGAGCGGTGTCGGCGTCCGCAGCGGGGGCCGCCTGACCCCCCCTGCTCCTCCTGCCGCCTCCCCCAGGTTCAAGCCGCTGCTGTCACAGCCCATCTTGGAGCTGCACTGCGAGGACACCCTGCAGATGGGCAAGTACCGGGGACCAGGTGGCACGTGGGGACGCGACAGCACTCGTCGCTTTCCAGACCCTTTGCTTCTGAAAGGCGGCGCGTGTGCGTGTGCATGCGTGTGCATGCGTGTGCATGCGTGTGCGTGTGTGTGCGTGCATGTGCGTGCGCGTGCATGCGTGTGAAAGAGAAAGGGCGTGTTTGTGAGTGTCTGTGTGAAAAGGCTGGAATGTTACACCGCGAAACACTCGTAGCTGTCTCTGGAAGGTGTGATCGTAGTTCGTTCTCACCCTCCTCTTATCTGAATATTTAAAATACTGAGCGTGGATTTTCGTCGTGGAGAAAAACAATTTTCCTGTCGAAGAAACCACATCCGTTGAAATTAAAATCTCTTCTGGATTCGTTTCCGTTGAAATGACCTTTTCTCATGTCTGCAGAGGGACACTTGTTGGATTCAAAGAGGTACGCCATTATCGGAGCCGACCTCCGCGATGTCCCTGAGCTGGAGGAGAAGCTGAAGAAATGTAACATGAACACACAGTGAGACTCTCTCCTGGACGGTTACGCGCGGTGGCTTCCCGCGGTGGCTTCCCGCGGGGCGCATGGGGGCCCGTCGGGGACCCGGCCTGATCCCCGGGGCCCCTTTCTGCGTCTCGATCATTTCGTTGCTACTTAGAGTGATTTTCTGGAATTGTTAAGACGCACGGATTTCACGTCCGAACCACCCGTGTTGCTTACGTGGCAAACCGGGGTGTCAGAGAAGAGAGCTGTGTGCACAGCTGCCGTAGAAAACCAAAAATCCCGTAGAAACGGGGCAGAGGTGCGGGGGCAGAGCTTCCGCACGTGGAGCTAGGTGTCCCTGCGTCGTGGCAGCTGCCTGGTCACGTGACAGACCCTTCCAGGCGCAGCCCTTGGAACAAGTCAGGTTCGCTGCTCAGGATTCTGGGAGGCAGCTTGGGCGGGGCTTAGCTGTGCAGTTTTGCTGGGCCCAGCTTAGCCGAGTCAGCGGGGGCTCACGCGTGCGTGCAGGTGTGTACGCGTGTGCATGTGCGTGCGTGTGCGTGCGTGTGTGTGCACAGCTGCAGGTGTGTGGGGCTGCCTCCTCCCGGGCCGCCCCCATCACGCTCGCGAGCGTGCAGCAGGAGGGCCCGCACCCCGAGCTGGTGGTGGGCAGGCCTCCCCCATCACGCTCGCGAGTGCCCCGTGGTCAGCCGGTGCCCCCGTGGTCAGCGAGTGCCCCGACTCCAGGACATGGGAGGTGGCTACAGCTCCTGGGTGGCAGAGCCTGCGAGTTCGGATTGCCACCGTGTGGGTGCTGGGCAGGGAGCAGTTGTGGCCGCTTCGCACGTTGTCACGAGCAGACGGACCATCGCTGCCCGCTCCCCTCTGTCCGCGTACAGCTGTGGGTGTCCGCGAGCGCCACAGCACGAACAGGTGGTGTGCTTGCCCCGGGCTCTCCTGGGAGCACCCGCTGCCCGCCCCGCAGCGAGACGGCCCGGGGCCCGCGTGTCAGTGTCTGTCCCTGTGCCCTCCAGGTTGCCGACGCTGCTGGTGACTGAGTGCGTGCTGGTCTACATGACTCCAGAGCAGTCTGCGAACCTGATCAAGTGGGCGGCCAGCACTTTTGTGACGGCCATGTTTGTCAACTACGAACAGGTAACGGAGGCAGCGGTGCCGGCATGCGGCACGGGGCCCGGGCGCCATCCTCCGAGCTCCCGTGGAGGCGGCAGGTGACGCGGATGCAGCAGGGTGGCCGTGTGAGCCGAGTGGAGTGGAGGGGGCGGGCATACTAGAAGCCTCGCGTGGGCCCCGGAACCACCCGGCGTGGGTCCAGCCCCGGGCCCTCGTTCTCGTTGCCGGCCGGGGGACGCGCGGCAAATCGCTCGGTGGCCGGGAGTCCGTGCTCTGGGTGTGGACGGCCCAGCGTGTGACCCGGACGGTTACCTGACGTTCTGTGCCTGGGTCCCCGTCAGGAAAACGCGGGCAGCGACAGCCCCGACGTGGCTGGGCGCTGTGAGAGGAAGCGAGGGGGCACGTGCCCGCCCTCAGGCGGGCCTTGGCTGTTTTGGGGTTGCTCGGAGCCCCAGCTCTTCGTGTTGGAGGGGAGAAGGCCCCCCGCCCCTCTGGGCCATCACGGCGCTCGCGGTGGCACGGGTTAAGCACTGAACACGTGGAGGCTGTTTTTATTGCTTGTTTTACTTCAGTTTTATGGATTTGTTATTCCATCTCATTTCATTTTTAAATTTTATTATAGACAGAGCACTGCGGGGCCTCGCCCAAGGATACGTAATTGCAGACAGATTAGGGTGCGACTCCGGTCCTCTGACCGCGCCCCGCCAGCCCAGGCCCCTTTAGAGGCCACCAGGCTGTCCTCGTGCCTTCACGGTCAGGGGCCTGCCGCGCGGGGTGGCCGGGGTGGCTGGCGTGCCAGTGTCAGCCGCCAAGTGTCAGGCTGGGAATGCAGCTCAGGTGACTGCACACTGAGGGCGCTCACACCCTCCGCCCTCCACAGGAGCCTTCAAGTTCGTGTTTATTTACGAGTAACACCAGATTCATAAATTGTAAAGAAATCGACCAGTACAGAGGGGTAGACAAGAGAAGTCAGCCCCACCCAAGCTCCGCCTTCTGGCCCGGCGAGCACCATTGTGGCTTCCCGAGTTTTCTGTGTGAACGGATTTTTCTCCTTGAAGGCGGGTGGGAGAGCGCGGGGCTCGTGCTTCTGTGCGTCTGTTCGACCGTCCTGAGATCTGAGAGTCTCTCCATGTCCGCGTCCTCCTTCCCGGCCCTCGTGGCTCACGCTGCTTCATTGTGTGACACGCGCCGGAGTTTATTTCCCCGGGAGGACGGGGGTTACGCTCTGCCCGGAGCCCTGGGCCGCGCTCGGCGCTGCGGGACGCGCCATGGCAGCCCGTCTGCGGGGGGCTGCGGGCTGCGGCCTCTGCAACGGTCGGGCGCCCGCTCCGGGCGGCAGCCGTCGGCCTGGCCGGCTGGCGCTGGGCAGCGTCTGAGGGCAGCGCCCCCGTCCCCCGCCCAGGTGAACATGGACGACCGCTTCGGGCAGATCATGGTGGAGAACCTGCGCCGGCGGCAGTGCGACCTGGCCGGCGTGGAGACCTGCAAGTCCCTGGAGTCCCAGGTCGGTGGGGCTGTCGCGGGCATCCACACGGGCCCCTGGGACAGGCGCGGGCGCCACACCCCATGTGCAGGCAGCAGAGCGGCCCAGGGGGCGTGGGGGGCAGCCGCCCGCACCCCGCTTCAGGGCCCCGCTTCCCTCACCGCCCGTGCAGAAGCAGCGGCTCCTGTCCAACGGCTGGGAGACCGCGTCGGCCGTGAGCATGATGGAGCTGTACAGCCGGCTGCCGCGGACGGAGGTCAGCAGGTACGGCGGGCGCGGCGGGGCGCACGCTGCTCTCCCCGGCACCTGTACCCCCGCGCCCCTTCTCTGCACCCCCTTTCCGGAGGTTTGTTACCCAGGGGACAGTTCTCTCCAGAGCGGGGAGCGCCTCCCTGCCGTGCACCCTGGTCACCCACCCCACTCCGGCCCCCATCCGAGCTGGGCCTCTCTGCTTCCGTCCCCACTGTCCCCGCAGGATCGAGTCCCTGGAGTTCCTGGACGAGCTGGAGCTCCTGGAGCAGCTCATGCAGCATTACTGCCTCTGCTGGGCCACCAAGGGCGGCGGCCAGCTAGGTACCGGCCCTTCCCGCCTGTCGCCCCGGCCAGGACCCCTGCCAGGAGCGCGGCGCGCAACCAGGAGCACCCGCGTGGCCGTGATGGGGGCCGTGGCTGTGGCGTGTGCCACAAGCCTGTGTCAGGGTTCACGTGCCCTCCCCGAACCCCTGGGAAGGCGGGGGAGTGTGGGTCACCGCCGAGTTGCGTGGCGCAGTGGCACCGCTGTCACAAAAGGAACTGCCCGTGCCCCGGCGTCAGTCCTGCGTGCCGGAGGACGGGGGGTGCACCTGCCAGCTCAGCGCTGCGGGCCGGGCTGCGTGGGGACGGGGCAGGACGGGACAGTACAGGGCTCATGCGTGCTTGGTGCACGCCCGGTGCACGCTCGTCCTCAGCAGCCACCCTCCAGCTCGCGGAAGCTCCGCTGGCTGGCGCGCTGCCGCCTCACGAGGCAGGGCGGTGGTCCCCTCCCCCGTCCCCACCCGCGTCCCCTCTGCTCCCCGGTCCCTTCACCGCGTCTGCCCACTCCACAGGTTTGAAGGACATCACATGCTAACCCGCCCAGCCCCGTGTGGTGCCAGAACACGAGCCACCAGCCGCCTGGAGCCCACGTGCGATGCCAGCCTCCGGGGCATGGCCCAGGCCTCGTCCGCCGGCCCCGCCCAGCCCAGCCCGAGCCTGTGGCCGGGGCCCCCACGGCCCTTCCCACCCCTGTTGACCTGTCCTTTAAATAAACCTCCGTTGGCACTTGCCCTGTGTGCTGTCCTCTGCTCCCTGGGTGGGCGCGGTCACTCCAGCTCGCTGCCCGCGAGCCCCCCGCCCCATGCTCCTGCGTCCGCTTGGGGTTTACTCTGTCCTGCCCGGGGTCCCACCTGGCCACCCTTCTGTTGGCTTTGAGAACAGGGCCTGGGTTCTCAGTGACGCCCGTGCGTTCCCAGTGAACGTGACCGGGAAGGCCGGTGACCACTGTAGCTGCTGGGACTTCCGGCCGGTGACCGAGGGGACAGGCCGTGGGCCCGGGTCAGGCCGTGCTGCTGGCCCTGCAGCCACACACTTTGTCTACACACCTGACGCCTGTGCCTGAGGCTAAGCCTCAGCCAGCCCCGTCCTGCACCCCGAGGCGTGGCCGGGCACCTCAAGGGGGCCCCGCGCCCACCCCCCGAGAACGGTTGCTCTGATTTCAGGAGTCTGAAATCCTAAAACCCAGTGGTGGTGGAGCGTGCTAAGTGGGTTCTCCCCGCTCCGGGGGACAGAGACCCCAGAGAACCGGCTCTGACTCAAAAGACAGGGCTCACCCAGCCCAGAGGGTCCGGGGTGCAGCTCCGGGTCATCAGCCTCGCTCGCCCCTGGCGGCTCGTCTTCGTCGGGCTCGGCCCTCGTGGTGGTGGAGGTGGCTGCCAGCAGCTGGTCTCTGTCCCCCCGCCGGGGACCCTGACGGAGGGGGGCTTCTCATTCCCCCAGATCTGCGGAAAAATCCCCAGGGCTGCACGTGCCTGACTCCGGGCGGGCGGGGGGCTGGCGGACGGCCTGTCCGGTCTACTGGGCCTCGGTGGACACCCGGCCCTACGGGGTGGGGAGGGCAGGGAGGGGGCCGGACGATGGGGCGGCGTCAGCGCTACCCAAACTGCCAGCCCGAGGGCGGGACGTGTGGCCCCCGCAGGAGACTCCAGATGCCGTCGCCGGGGAGGGAGGGGCTGGGTTAGACCTCGGGCAGACACACGTGCCGGGCACTTGTCACAGGGCAAAGAGGGACTTCTGTGATTTTAAGAAGTGACTTTTTTAGCAATAAGGGAAGATTTATTACAGCCATGTTCATAGGATTATTTGCAATGACCCAGAGTCGGGACCACCGGGGTGGGCGGACGACAAGCTGCAGGCTCACAGGGGAATGCCCTCCGGTGTCTGAAGGACGGGGCTGCCACACGCGACGGCCCGGATGGACCGGCCGCGGGCGCACGGCGGCCCCGCTCCCACGAGGCGCCCGCCGCGGCCAGGTTCGCAGAGCAGGACACCAGTGCCGGCTGCCAGGCCGGGCCGGGCCGGGCGTGTTGAGGGCCCAGTGAGGTCGTGCTCTGGGGCAGTGAGAGTCCCGGACGGGGTGGGGGCTGCACGACTGTGAACACGTGTGACAGCCCCAGCCGCATGCTCAGAAGCGGCCGAAAGGTGCGGACTCTCTTCCCGCAGTAAAACGGTTTGAAAGGCTGGAGGAGACCTTGGTGCCCCCGCGAGGCTTGGCCCCCCAGCTTGGCCAGCGCAGCTCCGAGAGCCGGCGGGTGGGCAAGGAGGGGCCGGGGGTCAGAGGGCAACCCGAGACGTCCCGGCCTTGCGCCCAGCCCGCCGGGCTTCCTCTGCAGTCCCCCAGGCCACACCCCTAGCCCTGGGGTTCCTGTCTCAGGGTTCGTCACCCCCTGGTGTCAGAGCAGCTTCCCGAAGCGGCCAGGTCCCCCTGCGTTCTGAACAGGCTTCGTCCAACCCTCCGCCCACCCCCACCCTCCTTGAGGACATCTGGCGACATGTGGAGACGTTTTTGTTGTCACATCTCGGGGGGCCGGGTGGAGACCCGAGATGCTGCTAACGCCCCACAGCACACAGGGCAGCCCCCCAGTGACCAGCCCCACTGAGTGTGCGCCAGCCCGGGGTGTGCACGCACGCACGCTCACGCACACACGCACGTGCGCACACCCTCGCCTCTGCCCTCCCTGCACCGTCCTGGCCTTCGTGGATCTTCAGTGATTTGCAAGAAGATCACAGCCCGAAAACGCTCTTCTAAAATTAGGTTCTTGAGCAACATCCTTCAAAGCGAAGGGCCACCCAGTGTGTGTGCCGTGAACTCTGTGCCTGGGGTTGCGCGTGACGGGGACAGCCGGGCCGGGCCGGGCGAGGGGGCGGTGAGGGTTGGGGCCTCACGACGTCCGTGGGGATCGGGGCGGGGGGAGGCTGCCACGGAGGATGGGTTTGCTGTCCCTGTCCACGTGCCCGGCGGGCCCCTCGTCATGCCCACTGTCAAGCACGGTCCCCTCGGGCCCGATGGCGGCCGTGGGAGGTGGGGGAGCTGGCCACTCCCACTGGGGACAGTCCAGAGCGGTCCCCAGATGATGACACAGCTGAGCCGGGGCCTCTGCCCTGGTTGAGGGAAACACAGCAATCCTCGACGCCCAGCCCGCCCCGCCCAGCTGAGCGCGGAACACAGCGCTCCCTCTCGGGCCCCGGCCACCCCCCCACCACCCCGCTTTATGGCCTTCGTGCCCCTTTAAGAGGGCAGAGCCCGCTGTGCCATCAGCAGCGCGGAGACAAGTGTGCCCGGGAGCAGGTGCCCGTTCCCAGTCCGCTCGGCCAGGAGCCCCGTCCCGCTCGGCCTCAGCCCCGATGTCGCAGCCGGTGAGCCCGCCGCTGCCCTCTCCCTCGCACCCCGGGTCGTGGGAAGCAGCTCGAGGCTGGGGCGGTGGGTCCTCCCGTCCTCCTGAGCCCACCCTCCCGCTCCCCTTCTGCAGGAGGCGGTGCCGACGTGCGACCTTGAATTTGGCAGCGGTGAGGGCGGGCAGCGGGGCCCGGGCGCCCGGGGCCGCGGCGGCTGGTTCGAGCGGTGGGCGCAGCCCTGCCTGGTCGAGCTGCTGGGCAGTGCCCTCTTCGTCTTCGTGGGGTGCCTGTCGGTCATTGAGCGCCAGCCAGACACGGGGCCGCTGCAGCCCGCCCTGGCCCACGGGCTGGCGCTGGGGCTCGTGGTCACCACGCTGGGGAGCATCAGGTGAGACGGCCGCGCGCCCATGCAGGACGCCGGGGGCCCTGGGGCCGACCACGGGGGGCCCCAGTCCCAGCACTGCGGCCGGCCGGGCCAGGCCGGTGGCCCCGGGCAAGGCTATCCTGACCTGCACCTCCCGCCCTAACCGGGGACCGGACGGCAGAGCGCGCTGAGACGCTCTCTCCCGCACGCTCACACGCACCGCAATGTGGACGGGTGCTGGGTGCCGTCCCGAGCACGGCACAGCTGTCGCCTCGCGGGTCCTCACGGCCACCCTGTGGTGCACGTGCTCACCATCCCCGCTTGCTGGCTGTGGCAGGGGCTGGCCTTGCCTCCTGTCACGTGGCTGGGCCCCGCAGAGCCGTGGGGCGCCAGCGCCCAAACGTGAACCTCACGGGGAGGCCGAGGCCGTCGCTGCTGGTGGCTGTGTCGCTGCCGCCACTGGCCGGGGGGTCTCACCTCCGAGCCCCATTGCCGTTCCGACCTGGACCCCGCTCTCTCTCGTCTGCAACACGGATCACACTTTTAGACCCCAAACAGGGCTTTTCCAAGCTGGCAGGTGCAGAGAGCAGAGGGTGGCCGTCCGCGCGGGGGGCGGGGCAGTGGGGGGTCGGTGGTGAAGTGGGAGGAGGGGGTGCCAGTTGCTGCGCTGCTGCAGGGGGCGGTCTCCAGCCCCCATCGCAGGAGTGGAAGGCTGCGGCCGCGAGCGGCCGGGGTGACGGGCTGACAGCGGACTCAGGCCCCAGCACCTCCGGGTGGTGGACGTCCGAAGCCATCAGGGCGTGTGTTGGCCTCAGGGTGGACCGGACGGGCCTTGTGCCGGCTGAGCCGTCTGTCCTGGCGCTTGGGCGGCCTGTCTGGCCACTTCCTCATGGCCTGGGGCTCTGCCTGACCCAGCGCCCGCCTCCGAAGGGCCGGGAGGGGGCTGAGAGGTGTCCTGCCCGTGCTCCCCTGGCCATCTGGGGGTGTGCTCCCTCGTGTCCGGCGTCCGGCCGCCCAGCACCTCAGGGCCTGGCATCCGCCTGGGCAGGCCCTCGGGTGATGGCGGGGACAGCCTGGAGGGCTGTTGGGACACGTCCTCGGCCTCACCAGGTCCTTCTCCTTTGTGGGACAGCGGCGGCCACTTCAACCCCGCGGTGTCCCTGGCAGCCACGCTCACCGGGGGCCTCGAGCTGACGATGCTGCTTCCCTACGGGGCCTCGCAGCTGTGTGGCGGGCTCATCGGGGCTGCGCTGGCCAAGGTGGGTGACCCTCCCCGGTCCCCTCATACCTCCACTTGAGATCCTGCACCCTTAGCGGCAGAAGGGGCGGGAGGCCGCGCCCAGACTCCCCTGGGATCCTGCCGGGCCCCTTGTCAGACACGCGCGGAGCGCCCGGGGGCCGCTGCCATGCCCTGAGCATGCCCTGCCCACTGAGCACCTTGCACATCTGTCACCTACTCGCCCCACGATGTCATGGGAAGCCACCCTCCGTGCTGCAGGGGCTGTTACCGCCCCACTTTACAGAGGGAGAAACAGAGGCACGGGGCGGTCGTGAACTCGCCCGGGTTTGGATGAGCTGGCGAGCAGTGAGGCCCAGAGCTGGGCCCAGGGGCAGAAGCTCGTGGGCCGCTGTCGTCCTGTCGGGGGCTGCGTGACGCCTGGGGTGACTTCCCACGCAGCCCCCGGCCCCTACGAAGGGACTGCAGGCAGCTTTAGCTACGGGTCCCCGGTCTTATGTGTTTTCTACGTTTGTAAAACCAAGGAGCTTCTGTATTTTCCTCCAAGAGGCCACCTAAGTCACACAAGCTTCAGGCACACGGACACTGGCACCTCTGCTGGGTCGTCCCTCATGCACGGACGTCCAGCAGCCCCACGAGCCCCACGCGCCCCACGAGCCCCACGGCAGAGGCCGGTGGAGCTGAGGGCCCAGAGGTGTCTTACTGGACAGCGGGCGGGATGTCGCGGGCTCTCACGGCTGGGGGCATGCATTGTAGGCCCCGGCCCCAGCTCCCGCTGTCTGTGTCCCCGCCGTGGCGCTGAGTGGCTTCTCTCTGCAGGCGGTGAGTCCCGAGGAGAGGTTCTGGGCTGCTTCGGGGGCAGCCTTTGTGACAGTGCAGGAGCCGGGGCAGCTGACGGGCGCGGTGGTGACAGAGGTCATGCTGACCGCACTGCTGACACTGGCCGTCTGCATGGGTGCCATTAATGAGAGGACGCAGGGCCCGCTGGCCCCGTTCTCCATCGGATTCTCTGTCACCGTGGGCATCCTGGCAGGGTGAGTGTCCCCCGGCAGTGGGGCTGTGGGGTGGCGCTGTGGGGCCGTGGCTTGGCTCTGAAGGCCAGGATGGCCGTGGCCCGGCGCTGGGCAGACGGGAGGCAGTGGTGGGGACTTCGGTGTCTCCGGAGGTGCCTGTAAGCGCCCTGGGCGGTCACGGTGTGTGGGGCTGTGGGCCTGGCCAGGCCGCCTTGATTTGGTTGCAGGGGAGTCGGGAAACTGGGTTTTTACGTGACACTAAACACCCCCGCAGCATCAGTGCGCTCCTCCAGGCTGTCCTCCAGGCTGTGCTCTCCGGCGGCTGGCCAGGGGTAGCCATGGACCCAGAAAGAGGGTCTGTGCCCACTGCTTCACCCGTGCTGAGTCCCCCGTGGACTCGGGAAGGGGTTCAGGAGGTCGTGCGGGGTCAGGGGTCACTTCTCCCATTTTTTGCATGTGGCCGCTGAGGCTCGGGGAGGGCACACGGGCCGCAGTTAGGGGCACTGGGAGGCAGCAGGGGACCGGCCCTCCTGCTAACGGGGGCGAGGAAGCCCCCGCCCAGTGGCCAGCCCTCCCTTCCCCAGGACCCCGCTCCCAGCTCCGCCCTCCGCCCAGCGCCCCGGGAGGTGGAGCCCGAGGGGCTAAGGCGGCTGGTGCAGGCGCGGGTGAAGTGCGCGGTGCTTTGCTGCTCCCCAGTGGCCGCTGGCTCACTTACAGGCTACTGACACATCTTTTTATTTTTTAAAGACAATTCTCGTATTTATTGAGATACAACTGACAAGTAACATCTTAGTGTCAGGTGTACGATGTGCTGACGTGACATTCGTATGGTAAAATTATCGCCACAATGAGTCTAGTTACCGTTCATCACCATAGTTACAAAACTTATCTTTCTGTGATGAGGATTTTATTTTTTTAAAGTGTTTCAGTTAGTGGACATTCAACATTACATTAGTTTCAGGGGTGCAGCCTCGTGGTTAGACGTCCACATCACCCACGCAGGGGTCCCCAGATGACAGTCACCACGCATGGTCACTTCGGCATCGCCGACCCTACTCCCCATCCTGTGGCTGCTTTGTGACCGCCAGTCCGTGCTGCCGCACCCCTTCCCTTTTCACCCAGCCCCTCGGCCCCCCGCTGTCCAGGAACCATCAGTCTGTCCGTCTTTCCGTCCTTGGCTCCTGGACGTGGGGCTGGGAGAGGGGCGAGGCCTGCAGGGCCCCGCTGCGTAAAAGGGGCAGCAGGAGCAGAGGGGTGCGCCCAGGCGGCGGTCCCCAGGGGAGCTGCCGGGTCGACCAGACTGAACGCCGTGCATGAACTGCATGCCAGACACGGGCGTGGGAGGCTGACAGCCCGTGAGCTGGGGACTTGGCGTGGCGCTCGCGTGGCTGACAGCTGCTGGCCCCGCCTCGCCGTCTGTGGAGAGAAGCTGCACCCAGCCTCTCCCCTGCCGGCCCTCCTCCCGCCCCTCCCTCTAGGGGCTGTGGGGGTGGCACACGGCGTGCCCAGGGCGGGCACGCCTGTCGCTCCCTGCTGCTCCCAGCCTCTTTGCCTGCGTGTTCTCTGGAATCCCCAGGACCCCGAGATGTGGTGGCTTCGGGAGGGTTTCTGGGAGGGGTGTGACCCAGGCCCGGCTGGGGACAGGAGCCTGGCCGGGATCAGGTGACCGGTGTGGCTGGTGTTCACAGGAGTGCCGTGTCTGGAGCCTGCATGAACCCCGCCCGTGCCTTCGGACCTGCCGTGGTGGCCAGCCGCTGGGACTTCCACTGGGTCTACTGGCTGGGGCCGCTCCTGGGCAGCCTGCTTGTGGGTGTGCTCATCAGGTAGGAGTGTGGCACGGGGCCGCAGGCCCCTCTGGTGGACACCTGGGGACAGCTCCGAGCACCTGGGCCTGGGGGGCAGGGTCTCAGCGGGGTTTGCAGAAGAGAAGGGGGAGCCTTCTCTGGAGGTGAAGGCCACAGCTCTGACCTTTGGTAGCAAGTGACAGAAATCCACCTAGGCCCTACAGGGCAAGTCACTGGCCCGCGGAACGGAGGCCCCTGCAGAGGTAGAGATGTCACCAGAGACCCTGCCCGGCCTGCGTCCCAGAGGGGCAAACAGAACAGCTGCAGGGGAGGGGGTCCCGGCAGGGGTGTTGCGGGACACGGAAACCACGGAGACGGGGTGGCGCTGGCACACGCGGCACAGTGTGGCCACACTCGCTGGAGAGTTCTGGGCGTGTGGAGCTGATGCAGGCCGGGAGCTCTCCCCTGGAGACCTCACTGCGTCATGGTTTCGCAGGTTCTTCATTGGAGATGAGAAAACCCGCCTGATACTAAAGGGACAGTGAGGCCGAGGGCCCGTCCTGGCCCGCGTGCTCCGGGGACACGCCCTGGACCGTGGACAGCTGCCCGCATCCCCGCACCGCTTCCCAGCGCGGCCCTGGCTCCCCGCGGACGGACAGCCTGCGCTGGGCCCTCAGGATGTTCGGGGGCCCTTCGCGCTCCCCGGGGCCCTGGGCCCGGGGGTGTGGCCAGCACCACCCAGAGGGAGGCGGCAGCAGCGCCAGACCCGTTCCTGGACAGGGGAGGGCCCAGGAACAGGGGAAGACACACTGTTGGTGGCTCCCTACCCCGCCTGTTGCTCCCGGGGGCCGTGGGGGGTCCAACCTCAGCCCCCTGTCCCGAGCTGCAGTCTGATTTCAATAAACAGCCCAGTGTTCTCTTCCCGAGCCCATTGTCTTGCCTTTCGTTTCAGAAAAGGGCCCCGCTGGGAGGACGCAAAAGTCCGGCTGGGCCTGGGCTGTCCAGGGGCTCACTAAGGCTCGAGTCCAGGGACCCCGAGCTGGCCTCCCGCTTGGCCAGCCCTGTCAGCTCTGTGCAGAGCTGAGTCCAACCTAGAAGCAGGTTTCTGGGACTTGAGGGAGTATACTCACACCGGCCTCTGCGCCCCACTTTCAAAGGAAGCTCCCTGCAAATATGGGGGGGAAGTTCTTCTAAACCTACCGTCTTAAATGTATGCTGAACTTTAAGAACGGTTTCTCAGAGGAGTACGGGGTCAGCTGACCCTGGGAAGGCGTCGTACTCTGAGTGTGAACGGCCCGCTGGGGCAGGCCAGCTTCCAGAAGGGACCCCTCGACCTCCCACCGTGAGGGCCGCGTACCGGGCAGTGACGGGGGCCCCTGCACATCCAGTTTCCGCAGACACCCGGCTGCAGGTCGCCACTGCGGGGCCCCCGTGGGTCCGGGGCGGCCGGGCTCTGTCGGATCTGGACACCAGGTTTCTCTGCGACGGCCAGGCCGCTGTACGGGGCCGCGCTGGGCCTGGAGAAGACCCTGGACTGGGGCTCCGGACAGGAACAAGCGTTCAGAGACATGAAGTCCTAACCAGCGCCCCAGCGTTCGGACCGCTGGACGGGACACGGGACTGTGACCTCCTCAGGCCCAGGGACACGGTGGCCGCCCCGCAGCCCCTGCATCTCGCCCTTGGGACAGACGTGCGATGGGCACTGCGTGGCCCGGCCGGGTGTGTGAGGAGATCACACTGAAAGCTCCTGTTCCCTTTGGTGAAACGAGTAACGACATGGACCTTCGGCGGATCTCACCAACGACAGAAGTGACAAGGCACGTGTGTCACAGGCACACACGCGCGCACGGCTGCGTGCACCGTCTCCCTTGCTCCGCACAATGGTCCTGCGAGGAGGGGCAGCGGGTTGAACGGTGTCCCCCAAACTCACGTCCACTGGACCCTCAGAACGCGGCCTTATTCAGAATGAGGTCTCTGTGGACATAACTGAGACCAACAACTAAGGGATGGGACTCAGGTGGGCACTAAATCCGACGAGTGTCCTTAAACGAGACAGAAAAGGACACAAGACACACAGGCGTGCAGACGGGTGAGGCAGACACTGGAGCGATGCTGCCATGTGACACTCGAGGCATCACCAAGAGCTGGGGGGCGGGGAGCAGCAGGGACCCTCCCCTGCAGCCCTTGGGGAGTGCGGCCCCGCTGACAGGCTGACTCCGGCCTCCAGAACTGGGACGCACACTCGTCACCACCCTGTAGCCACGCGTCCAGGCGGCCCGAGGAAATGGCCTCAGGGGGAACCCTGACTCTCCCCGTCCCCGACGAGCAGACGGGGGTCCCCAGAGATGCCGTGCGCGGGTGGAGGCAGGACTGCAGGTCGGGGGCGTGTGCCCGCAGCGCCCACGGTCTGTCACCACGTTCGCTGTTTCTGAGTCAGGGACAATGCACCTCTCGCCTCGTCTCCTACCTGCCTGTGAGTCCCTGAGTACAAGGGGGACAGGGACAGGGGCAGGCACCACACTCTGCTCGCCCCCCGACCGCTGTGGGATCGCATGTCCTGCTCTTCCAGCCGTGAGGCCCATAAGCCCTCAGGGGGCTCGGTGCTGACCCGCCTTTGGCCGGCGTCGCTCTGCCGCACAGACAGGGCCGAGGGCCCACTCACTGCAAGGGCTGTCCCAGTGACCCCAGGCTCGTGTGACCCCATGGAGGAGAATCAATGCTCCCCCAGCGACCTCCACCCACCCCAAGTTCACCTCCACCCCGCCCCGTCTTCTCAAGACCGAGGACGCCACGGGATGCGCAGACGTCAGAGCCGGCCATGCGGGTCAGAGTCTCGGACCATCCACCCTGCTGTGTCAGCTCGAGGAAGGGCTGGGCCCGCCTCGGCCTGTCTCCCTGTCTGGACACTGGACACGTGGCCTCCGACGGTGGGAGAGTTCAGTCACAGGTGTCTGTGGAGTGCCAGCGCAAGGCCTGGTGCCCAGTGGGTGGCACCATGGGCCTGGCATGCACCGCAGAGCTGTCCAGCCAAAGGTGCGGCAGCTCCCGGGCGTCAGCACCATGGCCAGAGCCGGCGTCTCTAAGTGGCTCGGGCAACAATCTAACTTTTCAGGTAAATACCCTCAACCGGGCAGAGCGGAGGGCGGAGGGCGGCGGCCGGCCATTTCCGGAGTGGGCACACGGACGCGCCACGGCCCTGTCTGAGCTTCCCCCGAGGCCGTGGACGTTCACTCATGGACACACAAGGGACACACAGGCTCTCAGACGTGGGGCCTGAGCAGTGGCGATGGAGGGCCTCGGCACTCCTGGGGCCAGCTGCCCCGGGCCGAGGCCCGGAGGCCGGGTGAGAGGTGTGTGCTGTCCGGACCACCCCATGTCATGGTGCCCTGGCCCTGAGCCCCCGGTTCTCCCCACCACTCCCGAGAGCGCCACTGGACACGCGTGGCAAATGGTACAAGTGGACACTGCCGGAGACCGTCACCCAGAACACACACAGCACAGCTCGTCGCCACGAGTCTTCAGACGAGGCCACCCGACAGGACCGAGGGCACAGGCGGTCACAAGGTCACCTGCCCAGCCTGACTCTGTTCACCCTCCCACCAGAACGCCACTTCCCTCTCCCCAAAGCAGAGGTGCCCTTCGTCACCTCCCACGAGGGTAGAAATGCCACTGGCGTCGCCCCGAGGTGGCCAGCCCTGGGTGACCAGACCCCTGGGCCTCGTCTGTAACTTGAGGATGAGTGAACCACCTACCCGTCTGCACCCCGGCCCCCCCTCCAGCCTTTGCTGCGCACGCTGGTGGCCGCGGGGGTTTTCACACCTCAGCGAGGTCAGCGCCATCACCGTTCCGCACCGGAAGCTTCCGCGTCGGCTCACAGCTCGGGGCAGCGCGGGAGGTTCTGAGCCTGCGACAGGGTCTGGAGCCCGATGGCGGGTGCGGGAGACGAGGGTCCTGGAGGTTCGGTCTGGACGGGGTGGCGACCTGACCCCCTTGGGGGCCGCCGCTCAGACGGTTCGCTGCTGCGGGCTTCTCTCCACCTCCGCGGGCCCCCGGCTCAGAAGACGACGACTACGCACTACTCTATGAAGTGGGGCCGGGGCGTAAACACCCCGACACGCGCACGTTCCAGGCGGGAACTGGAAGGGCCACAGGGAGAGCGAGGCGTCCGCAGTCCGGCCACGAGCCTGCAGCTGGCCTGGCTGCGGAGGGCGTGACAGCTCGGACGGGCGCCGGGGACACGGAGGAAGCCCTCAAACCCCGGTGGCTGCGACGGGGCTCTGACCGGACCCCGAAGGTTCCACCCACCCACGGAGCTCGAGCAGTCACGTGGCTGGGGGGGTCGCACGTTCCCGCGTGCGGCATCGTCTGGGAGCTGCGCCCCCTGCACGAAGCTCTGGCCGCTGCACTCGGCCGTGCCGCGAACGCCTCCCTGAATGCTGTGTCACCTCCACGTCACGGCAGGAGATGCCGAGACACGGGAACAGAGAAAAGCCCGGCCAGGTGGCCAAGGTGAGCCCAGCGTCCCAGTCGTCAGTTACCTGCGGCCTCACGCTCGTCCCGGGCGCTGCACCCTGCAGCTGAGAAACGAGGCTCGCTCCCACCGTGAGGGATGCTGAGGGGACGCTCAGGCGGGGGGCAGCCCGTCATCAAAGCTGCTTCCTGAGGTCGTCCGCCTTCCCCCTGCAGGGCTGCTCTGGGGCGCACGGGGGCGGGGGGTGTGGCGGGAGCCGGTCCCTCCCGGGGGCCTCCCGATGCCTGCCCAGGGCCGAGCTCCGGCCCAGCCGCCCGCTGCAGCGGGCACAGCCGTGGGGCCCGTCGCCCGCCTGCGTCCTCCGATGCTCCCGGAAGCTCTGGCCGCAGTCCGCGCCCCCGCGGGGGCTCTGGGTGCCCGGGGCCCTGCCGTGGGTGCCGCCGGCGGGGCGCTGCCCACACTCCGCGCACCGCTTCGGCTTCTCGCCGGCGTGGGCCCTCTGGTGGGCCCCGAGGTTGGACGCGTCGTTGAAGCTCTGGCCGCAGCCCAGGCAGCGGAAAGGCCGGCCCCCCACGTGGGCCCTCTGGTGCCGCGCCAGGCTCCGGCTGCCCCCGAAGCACTTGCCGCACACCCGGCACTCGTTGGCATTCTCCTTCTGGCGCAAGGCGCGGCCCCCGAGGCGGGCGCCCCGCGCACAGCCGTCCCCGCACCTAGGGGGCCTGGGGGGCCGCCGCGCCGCGCTCGGCCGTGGGTGCCCCACAGCTCGCCCTGCGTCTCGGGGCCCGCAGGCCGGCTTCCCCCGCCCGAGCCCCTGCAGGGCTCCCCACGGTCTCCCCGAGGCGCCGTCCCTTCTGCGCGCTCTCCCGGGATGGGGGTTCTGGGGGGCGGTCCTTCTGGCCGTTTCCGTTACCGCCTGCTCCGCGTCATCTGTGAGTGTGGCGTCCTCTGTGACGCTAACTCCGACTGCAAAACCTGAGAAAAAGATGCCAAACTCAGAGCTGGAAGGGGGACGCAGTCCGGGACGGGGACAGGGGAGCTGGGTTAGGGCGGCTGCGGGCGCGGCTGCGGGGCCGGTGGAGGAAGCCAGTCTGGAGACTTCTGCGTCTGGGCCATGGGCAGGACTGGACCCGGGTACGGGCTGCGGTGAGTAAACGGGACAGATAGAAGTGCTACAGCAGGGACACGAACGAGTTCCCTGCTACAATGTAAATGACGACAGAGAAGGCATCAGAAGTGTCCCCGAGCCCGGTGACTGTGGGAGGACAGTGGGACGGCTGACGCGATGCCCCAAGGGCGTCGGGCAGCAACGGGCAGCCTGCAGGGGGCTCAAACCCGGGGCCTGGCTCAGCAGCCCCTGCCCGTCCTCACAGGTGCCTGCCTGGGCTGACACACCTCCTTCATCCGGGTCTTCTTCCCACCTCAGGAGACGGAAACCGAGCTGGACCCGCACGGACAGACCCACACGGAGCTGACCCCAGCACAGGGACTTCGCTCTACTCAGCGCCGTACCCCGTCTGTCAGAGACACCCAGACACCCGGCGACAGCCACCTGCCGGACCGCGGCCCTGCGCGCCCTTACCGCCTGCAGGGCCCTGGCGCTCCGGCTCAGGCGCGGCCTCCTCCCCGCTCAGCCCGTTGCTGCTGGAGTCCCCTGCCGTCGCCGTCGGTGACGGCTGCTCCGGCTCCCAGCCTGCGGGGTCCCGGGGTTCACTCCGCACCCCCGCTCGTTCTCGCCCCGAGGGGGCTGGGGCGTCCCCGGGGGTGGGGCCGGGCGCCCGCGCGTTGACCAGGGCATCCATCTCCCTGTAGAAGGCGCAGGGCTCGAGCGCGGGCCCGCTCCGCGCCTTGCGGTAGCTCTTCTGCAGGCTCTTGAACTTGGTGCGGCACTGCTCCGGCGTGCGCAGGAAGCCGCACTCGCGCAGCCGCTCGGCCACCGCCCCGTACAGCTTGCTCTTGCGATGGCAGGCCTGGAGCGCTTCGTAGAACCGCATCTCGCGGAGGATGTCCAGAAAGGTCTTGGTCTCCTCGTAGCCCCAGTGCACGCCTGGCACGCAAGGACGGAGAGCAGAGCGGTGAGGAGAGGGCTCGTGGCCGCGCGCGTCACGCACACGCGCAGAAGGAAACAGACCCACCCCCAGCAGCGGCAGGAACCGCCGCGAGCCTGGGGCGAGCTGTGTCCAAACTGGGAAGTTTAGGTAAGAAAACGGTGAGATCTCATTGAGAGACGTAAAAGATCTAGAAAAATGGGAGGGAGACTGTGTTCTCGTGCTTAAGGTGAGTCTTTTGTAAGCAACCGCTCCTTTTTTCGTTAAGTCTTAAATCTGTAATTAATGCGTATTTAGGTTTATGTCTCTCATCTCACTGTGTTTTTTCATCTGACTCATCTGCTTTGTGTTCCCTTTTCTCTCCTTTCTCCTTCTAGAATTCATTCCCCCTCACTTCGTGTGCCAGTCACACCCCCTTTCACTGGGCACAGCAACGCATCTGTACTCGGCACAGGCCAACACGACGGGCCTGCGCCCCCGGCACCGTCAGCCCCGCAGCCCTGAGACCACCATCTCCCGTCCGCGGGCCCCGGGCACTCGAGAGCCACGCCGTGCTGACCCGCGGAGGGGCCCGCCGAGGCCACTCGGTGCTGTCACGCACCGTGCCAGGGCGGCAGCAGGCCCGAGTCCTCTGGTCACGTGGCCCGTCACAGCGACCAGAGGGGAGGTGAGCGTGCCAGCACCCTGGGTCTGACCACTTCGGGGCCGCCTCGTCCACGAGACTGGACCGTCCACTTTCGACCCAGAAGCAAAGCACGGCCCTTACCGCTCAGGTTCTGGAACAGGACGGGGGCGGCACGCAGCCCGGCCTTCCGCAGGAACTCGACGCCCACTGCCTCGCCGCCGGACTCCTCGGCGGCCTCCTCCTCCTCCTCCTCCAGCAGGCTGATCTGCTCCTCGGCAGCGGCACCGACGCCCTTGGGTCCGGGGAGGGACGCGGTCTCCTTCGGCTTGCCGGCGTGCGACGCGTGCGCTGCCGGGTTCAGCAGGGCATCCATGTCCTCGAAGAAGGCGCAGGGCTCGAGCGCGGGGCCGCTCTGCGCCTTGCGGTAGCTCTTCTGCAGGCTCTTGAACTTGGTGCGGCACTGCTCCGGCGTGCGCAGGAAGCCGCACTCGCGCAGCCACTCGGCCACCGCCCCGTACACCTGGCTGTTTCGGGGACAGGCCTGAAGCGTTTCGTAGAAGCGAGACTCTCTGAGGATGGTGAGGAAGGTCTTCGTTTCCTCGTAGCTCCAGTGCACGCCGGCCACCTTCTCGTCCTCTACGCCCCACGGCTGCTGCTCCCGCCACGCCTTCCCCGCACCCCTTGCGGGGCCCTGCACGGCGTGAGCGGACGCCTCCTTGACGTGGCCGCTGCGCAGACCGCTCCTGCTGTGAGCCGGGTGTGGGCCCGCGGGCCACGCCACCCTCCTGAGCTCCAGCCGGGCCATCTCGTTAGCCGCAGCCGCTGCACCGCCTGCGGCAAGACAGACACGCTGCACGCTGGACAGCTCCCCGCCGCCTGCCCTGCCTCCCGGGCCACGCTCGCCCCGCCCTCTAAGGCTGGGTCCAGTCCCCTCTCGCCCCCTCTCGCCCCGGGGGCCCCTCAGCCAGGCCGGCCACACTACTGGTGCTCTCACACAAGCTCTCCGGCACCATCACCCACTACCCTACACGACCGTCTTATTTCCCCTGCACACTTCTTTCCGCAGCAGGATGGTAAAGGGGAACCTTCTGGGGCGAGAGACACGTGTTTTACCAGCTTCGACTGCCCTGCGGCATCCAACACCACGTTAAGCTCAGAACACGCTCCTGACTAGTGTTTGTCACTCGTAAGATGGAGTGTGTTTGTGCCTGCTCCCCACCCCCGCCACACACACACACACACACTGGCTACTGGATGGCAAGTGTTAGCCCTACTGCTAAACCAGATGACGTAACCCTTACATTTGCTTGTAAAGTGACGCTTTGATGTGTGCTATGTATGTAATTCACACGCTATTGACATTACTGTATTGAAATCACTTTTTTTTTCCATTTATAACATTTCCATCTGCCCACAAATACTTGCTGGGCACCCACCCAGGTGTCAGGTTCTGTGCAAATTGCTGCATTTATTATAATTAAACAGAAACAAATCCTAAAGATACCTTGTGACTTCCTGAAGCTTTTAGTCTCGTAGATGTAAGTTGACATTTAGATAATACAAATGTGACAGTCACATAGAACAGCTCCCCACTGTTTTAACCACTAAATTGTAACTACAGAAATATGAATTTATATGTATCTATGCAAGTATAAATTTTAAATGGGAAAAAAGGATGAGTGAGTCCAGAGAACATGGGTGGCTACAGGGCTGGCGAGCGAGGCCCCAGAAGTGACCAGACCACCCACGGAGGCCCTTGAAGCGTTAACACTGACACTATCCTCTCACCAATAGAAACGAGTATGACAGACCCCCCGAACCTTTTACGTGGAAAGGGAGAGAGCCCTTACCCAGGGAGACCACGTCCTCAGCACTGTCCTCCCCGACGTCCCGGAAGAGGCCCCTGTGAGCTGGGGCCTGCCGCACGCTCCTCCTGCAGGAAACACCTCGTGCCACGTGGACATCCTTCACGGGCCTCTGCAACGACACCGGTGGCAGTAACCCCCGGGGTGACCACGTGGGGCCCCGCAGGACAGGCGGCCCCCGACGAAGCACAGAGGGCATCAAAGAAGACCCCAAACAAAGGGACCGTGTGTATGTTACATGTCAAACGAAGAGCCAGAGGAGAGGGGACCCAGCCAGGTGTCCCGTGACTCAGAGAAAGGTCCCGTCTCTTCTGGAAAGGGGACAAGGGGGAGCAGTCTGCTGGAGGAAGTATGCAAGTCTGAGGACCGCGAGGGCCGGGAAGTCACCGAGGCCGAACGCCCGGGAGGGAGGCAGGGCGGGCAGGTGTACCTGAGACCCGACGGGCGGCCGCGCGCCACTCGCGTCCTGCTCCGCTGTGGTCCATGCCTCTGTGGGCGCGGTAGCCCAGGGAGGAGGGTGGGCTGTGGGAGGAAGAGCGTGTCAGTGTTTGTCAGTGATCTGGGCTCTGGCCCTTCCATTCACGCTGCTTCTCTTCTTAAGAAGGGAGCATGAATAAAAAAACCCTCAAGCATGAACTGGACACTTTCTACGCCGAGTTCAGAACGGGGCCTGAAACCGCAGCCTTAAACACATGCCGGTTATAGAATGGATTTTCAAGTTAATTTCTAAAAAATACAACTGACACTCAATGTCATTTCACGTTAGTTTCAGATGCAACTGACATTCAGTTTCAGATGCAACCGACATTCACTACCATTTCCTGTTAGTTTCAGACGTCCAGCTGGGGGATAGAGACCTCAGGGCCAGCGGGCAGGCTAAGCTTTCCCAGATCCCCTCTCCTGGGTCCCTGTCACCGATGCCGCACGTGTTCCCAACTCTCGAAGCTAATCAAGTCTTTCTCCGCAAACATCCAATTCCTTCCCAAACATGTACTGAGGGGACCCTGTTCTGACCGAGCCGCAAAGTTAGGGCCGCAAAGTAAACCTGCCACGGCCTGCGCCCCGGGCGTGCTGGGAGCACTCACCGCTCCTGGAGAAGGAGCGAAGCCCCCTCTTCTGGTTCGACGGCTCAGGGTGTCCTGAGTGGAGGCTTCCGGCTTCTCCCCAAGACGCCACGCCGGGCTGGGTCTCGGGCCGGAAGACTGCCACGTCCCACGCTGCTCCAAGGGGCGCCTGCTTCTCCGAGGGCACGGGACTGCTCACCTGGGAAGTGAAGGCGAAGCCATGGTGAAAAGGAGGCAGGACGAGGGCCGAGGTCCCCCAAGAAAGACGTCAAAGGGGAACGAACAGCAGACGCGAGAAGAAATGAGAATTTCGGCATTCCGGGGGGGGTCCCCGGCACCAGCACCGTGTAAGTCTGGATGTGAGGGAGCAAGATGCTCCTCATCACGGAGGGGGGCTCTGTCAGGTGTGAGATGCTGAACCCACCCGTTACCAGAGCAGAGAGTTCGAGTCACGCGATTAATGTCAGGGCTGCTGAAAATTATAAGACGTGCAAAGCCGCTGACAGATGAAGACCTGGCAGTTAAACTGGAGAAGAGTGACACGGGAGGTGGCGTTGAGGGCACTTCCGAAGCCGTGGATTGGAACATTAAGGGACATTAAGGGACGAGACAGGGCCCTGGGATAACTGAGATCTTTGTCACCCCTCCCCCCGCCCCCATACTGCCCTCTGGAGGATTAAGTGGCAAAAGTCAAACTCTGTGAAACATAATGTATTGTGTTCTTTCATATAAATTTTTTTGGAGAAACATTCCAAAGATTTGAAACAAATACTTGGAGGACTATGTTCAGTTTCATTTGCAAGGTTTTATTTAAGCAAAGCTGCTTCTTTCTATTTAACATGAAATTCCGATGCCCCTTTAAGTGGCTCCACTTCCAAACTCTTCCATCTGCCTTACTCGCCCAGTTCTTTCTAAACGCAAGAATTTGGAAAAGGCTCTCTCTCACCTGCTGTCGCCGGCGTCCAGTCTCTCTCTCCAAATGCATCACGAGCGCCACCGCCTCCTCTCCACTTTCGGGACACTGCTTCTGTGCCCACGCCTGGATCTTCTCGGGTAAAATGGCGAGAAACTGCTCAATGACCAGCAGCTCGAGGATCTGCTCCTTGGACCGCACTTCTGGCTTCAGCCACCGGCAGCAAAGTTCCCAGAGTTTGCTGAAAGCTTCCCGGGGTCCGCGCACGCCCTCGTAACCGAACTGCCGGAAGCGTCTGCGGAAGGCCTCGGACTCGGCGCTCCCGGGTCCCTGCAGAGCGGGCCCCGACGCCCAGCCGGGGTCCTTCTCCACCTTCATTATGAGGTACCCCTCCACCTCCAGGGGCGCGTCCATCTCGGGGTCCATGCTCTGACGCGGTGGGCCTCACGAGAGAGCTCGGAGGGAGCTGCACTAAGCTAAGCTGCACGTCCGAGGGCGGCCCGCAGACGGGGAGGGCGGGAGGCGCGGGAACGCCGGGCCGATCAACGGTGAGCGTGCACCCAGAGGTCCCCCAGCTCGGCCTCCTCTCCGAGCGGGCGGTGCACCCCCGCGATGCGACTGTCCGGGGGGCCTCTCTCAGCGCCGCGTGGGGCCCGCGAGGCTGCGGGCCCGAGGGGGTCTGGGGGTCAAGGTGGGGGGTGGAGCGGCCGGCCGCTGGGGGGCGTGTCGGTGCCGGGGCGGCTCTGGCGGGGGGCAGGGCTCAGCGGGAGGGGCCGGCCGTGCAGGCCGCGCTCGGCCCCAGGTTCGAGGCTCGGGCGGGGCGGTGTCCAGGCCGCTGCGGGCCGGCGGTGTCCGGGCCCGAGGCGGCCGGGCCGCCCTCGAGAGCCCGCCGCGCGCCGGGGAGAGGCCGCGAGGCGGTGCCGCCCCTGAGGGGAGAGCCGCGGCGGCGGGACGCAGCCCGGCCTCGCGGGGGGCAGGGGCCGGAGCCGGGGGCGGGGGCCCGTCCGCTCCGCGCGCGCGGGCGGCGCGGGGGGCGCTGGGAGCCGCGGCCACGCATGCGCCGCCCGCAGCCGCGCGCCGCGGGGCCTCGGACGCGCTCTCGCGCCCGCGAGGGGCTGGGCGGCCGGTGGTCTCGCGAGAGCGCGCGCGCGGCCGGCGCCGCGGAGGGGCGCGCGCGGTGAGGCGGTCCGGGCCGCGCGCGGCGGAGGGACACGGGGCGGAGCGACACGGGGGCGCCGGCCGCAGCCGTGGTGGGTCGGGGGGTCCCCGAGTGGGGGCGCCCCGCCTGGGGGGCGGCGTGAGGTCGTCTCGTAGCGGAGAAGGGCGTGGAGCAGGACCCGCGGAGGGCGCCGTGGTGCCCCCGGGCGATCGCCGGCGGGTTTGCGTCAGGCGACGACCCTGAGGGGGGGACCGCGGTGCCCCTGTCCCGCCGCAGCGCCCGTGCGTGGCTCCGTCCGGCCCCGAGGCTCCGGGTGGGGGCGCCGCGCGGTCTCGGGGGGTGGTCTCGCCACCAGGGCTGCGAGAACGGCCCTTCGGTCGGAGGGGGGCGCTGCCCCGCGTCCCCGCCCGGGCCCCGCGTCCCCGCGGGGCGGAGCCGGAACGTGTCGGCGTCGCGCGCGCCGCGGTGGCCCCGGCCGTCCCCCGGAGCACGTGCCCGGCGGCGGGGCGCACGGAGCCCGCGGGCCCGCGGTCACGACGCGTGAAGCCCGTTCCTGCGTCTGCTTATTTTCACTGAAACGTGTTCTCGGTTACAGCGGACGCTCAGGGTCGCCGGAGTCTGAGGCGTGCACGTCGGAGCGACGTCGCCTTCCCGGAGGCGGGCTGGGCGGCGCTCACGCAGCTCCGTCCCCCAGTTTTCCCAGAATGACGCGGGAGCGGGGATCCGGGCGCGGGTCCCAGAGCCGCCGGTCCCAGAGTCACCGCCCCGCGTGCTGGGGACCCTGCGAGGCGCGTGCGCTTGCCGTCACCTGAGCGCTGAGGACATGAACCCGCCCAAGGTTACTTCAGCCCAAGTGGCGACCCCGCGTCCAGAGTCAGCAGAGAACGGGGCCTTCCCTGTGGTCCTGGGCCGCTGGGGCAGCTGTCATGAGTGGGGACGTTAGGGAGCAGGGGCGGGGGCGGTGCAGGACCGAGGCAGACGCGGGGCCACACTGTGTGATGGAACAGCCAGGTGAAACTGTCACACTCGCAAAGGACTGGCTGGCACGTTAGCCCGCCACCTACCGGGTGGTATGTGAGCACCCTGGGGCGGGAGCGGGAGCCAGGCACTTGGTGCAGCGCCTCGCACAGTAGGTGCTCCAGCCCCTCTGCCTCACACAGTAGGTGCTCCAGCCCCTCTGCCTCACACAGTAGGTGCTGTAGCCCCATCTGCCCACTGCGGCCCAGGGCAGTTCTCATTGTGCAGTTTCATGCGCTTCGAAGCACTTTCACATTCATTTTTGTTTTATCCGCCAGCCTCTCTGTTGGCTCGCTTCTAACAGCACTCCGGCTCCCAGAAGTATTTGTCTTCCTTTTGTTTCTCTGCACCCCCTTCCAACTCCTCTCCACCATGATGTGTTGGCGTCATGTCTTGGTTCTGCCTAGTTATCTCGCCCTTTCTAAAGTTAAACACGTCGTTTGGGATCTTAACCTAGAACTTTAGGCATTGACCTTGGGTCCACCATCACAGCAGGCACCCCTCCTTGCTCTCAGCCTCAGCCCTCGCACTCCGGGCTGCCCCCCGCTGCCCTGCATCTTTCATTTCTCTCCTGAGACATCTTGCTCCAGAGCACAGCGATGGTCCCTGGCCATCTGAACTTCCTGGTCAGTCACATGGACTGGAGCAGGACCAGGTCTCATGTGCATGGGGCAATTATAACCCTGCCTCCTCAAAGCCCCTCTCAGAAAGTGGTGCTGTCGCTTGCCCTACCCCCTCTGTGCTGCAGGAGTCTTTCCCCCCCTCTCAGCAGTGTGCGTGCACACACACACACACACTCATTTATTTTTTTAAAGGAAAAATCTCAAAAACGATTAATCTCTTGTGTTCTCATTCTCCAGCGTTAACAATTAGCGACTCATGGCCAATCTTGTGTCTAGACACTCCCGTGATCGTGGATTATTTTGAAGCAATCTGAGACGTTATGTCGCTTTGTTTGTAACTATCAGAATGAGTCACTATAAGACAGAGATTTCCATTTTGAACATAATTTTAATATAATCATAACATCCCCCCCGCAATAGTATTAAGAATTCCTTAGTATTGACACATCCTTTTAAAACAGCTTACTTGTTTGAAAGGTGGTTTGCGAAGGCAGAAAGGATCATAGTTGATGGACAGGAACGAAGGACAAACTCCCTCCCCATCTTCTGCTCAGGTGTTTACTTCAGCTTGACGTTGGCGCCTTGGGAACAGAGGGGCAGATTGTGGAAAACGTGGTGGATGGACGAGGCCAGGAAATGGGGGAGGCGCCTGGGAGGCGTGGTTATTTCCTCTGATCTGACCCAACCCAGGGGCACTGTCTTCCCATGAACCCCACAGCGACATGCAAACCAGTCTTTCCTTGGCAGCACAGCTGGTGTCCCAGCTGTCACCTCAGCAGTAGCCTCAGAGCTATGCTTTGCCAGGGTTACTCTGTCCATGGTGCTGATCCTCCAGCCCTATGGCCGGCAGCCTGAAGAGCTGTCACTCGCTTTGGCCCATGGAACTGAATGTAGGGTTACTGAAAACGTGAACCTGAACGGTTTCAGAAAGTGCCGTCCGGGCCAGTGCTAAGCTCAGAAGAGTCCAGGCTGGAGAACTTCCTAGTAATGCCAGTGATCACTTATTTTATATCTTGAAGATTCAATCCATATTTTTAAAAATGGAAAATTGGGAGTGAAAAGTTTGAGTCTGTGTGTATTTGGTGTGTTTGTCTTGGACACGGTATATATATTGTGCAATCTGATGTCTTAAGCTGTAACTAATGGAAATGAATTTCCATTTCACGAATCAGAGATCGCCTCTCCCTCTGGCTCACTCATGGTGGTCAGAGAGCTGACAGGACACCACCTGTTAAGAAATCCCAGTTCCTCTCCCTCCATTGAGGAGAGGTGACATCACACACCTGGGTGGCGTTTTCACGTGACGGGACGAAGTTGAGGGTGCCGTGAACTCAGTGTGGGAAGGAAGAGGTGGGAGATGGGGCCGTGCGCACGGGTGGGAGAGGATTGGGGCGTCACGGTGTGGGCCGTGGGAAGCGTGTGGGTGTCTCTGTCTCCGGGGCAGAGTGCTCTCCCGTACGGACTCCCGGGCGAGAGCCACTGTGTGCTCAGCACACGGGGACTTTTCTCATCACCCACCCATCCGTTAAGTGTGTATATGGAGCTGGTCATGTTGTAGGTAGAGTGTGGGACACTGAAGATGCAGCGGCGAGAGACGGATCAGATTCCAGTGCAGGCTGGTGAAGGAAGTGGGTAATATGCAGGTAGACACATAAACAAGCAGGGTGTTGAGAGTCCCAGAGAGTGGGGTCCCCCTCACGTCCCTGAACTCATCCTTGTGGCTGCTCCTCTCACCGTGCACAACCCCCGCTGCTTCCTCGTCTGAGCTGGGGCCACCCCCAGAACCTCCTCCATCTTCCTAGCCAGTTCCCTCCCGCGCTTGTTATTAGCTCTTTTTTTTTTTCTGTTCAGAATTTATGGCCCATTGCTGATTTTTTTCTTGATTTTCATCAGTATCATGTATTTATTATTTAACAAGTGTTGTCTTGGGTCACCCCCAGGCACGTGGCCTGGGAGCAGAGGAAGGCGCGTGTGTGCATTCCGAGATCTCAGATCGATCCCGTCATGCACCCCTTTCTCTGTGGATCCGTATTGATTATGTCATCATGCCGCGTTTGTGTTCTAATGAGGAGTCGCTGGCAAATCTCTTTCAACAGCTCCTCTCAACGACGCTGTTCGAATTACCAGTAGTGATTCCCAGTAAATGCGGTCTCTGTTTATCGACCTAACAAATTACTTGTTGATTGTTTACTAGGTACCTGTCACAGCTGGGGATCCGGGAAAGGACCGTATGGGGTCTCGATTCTTAATGAACGTGTGATCTACCCGCAGAAAGGAGGCACCTGCACGGGGATGTGAAATAACGCGGGAATGAAGCAACGTGAGTCCTCGCCGACTTAGCTACCTCCGTTGCAGGCGAAGACCACATTAACTTTTTAAAAACGCTATCTGATGTGTTCTGATGTCTGGAACAGCGCCTGGCACACAGTAGGTCTTCAGTGAATATTTGTCAAGTGAATGAATGGCGGGGCTTTATTTCTCATGTAACGGAGAAGTGCAGGGCAAGTCGAGCTTCAGGCATAGCTGTGTCCGGAGTCCCCATCACGTCCTCGGGCAGCTGATCCCTCCCTTTATTTGGCTCTGCTTTCTTCCTAATTGGCCTTATTTTCAGGAAGGTTCAGTCCATCACACGGCGGCTGTTTCTCTTTTGAAAGTACCCTCTCCTTTTTTCCCCAGTAGTTTCAGCAGAACCCCTGGGGCTGACTCACACAGGACCAACTCGGCCAATTATTGTGACCAGGGGATGGCATACCTGATTGGTCAGCTCGGGGTCACATGTCCATCCCTGGAGCCCACCCAGCTTTCTCTAAGCTATGGGTACAAGAGGTCGGAAGTTTTTTTTTTTCTTGTCCCAAAACAAAATTGGGTGGGTATCAGGACCAGGAGAAGGAAACGCAGTAGACTCACCTGCTGGCCAGAGTCCCCCACCCTGTCCCCGTCACATGTGGCTCGCTTGCTGTCACCGTGCGCCCTTGGACCGTGCGCCCTTGGCCCTGCCCCGCCTGCGTGCTCCTGTGTGTACAGTCGCATCGATTGCGTTTCTTTGGTTCATTTTCTCCACACTGGGTTTGGCAGTCGTGGATTCTATTCCATCCTTCAGTGGTTGCCCTGATATTTTAACGCATTAAAAAAATCATTACTAAATTAGGGGACAAAAGCAGGGAAGGAGCTAAGCCGTACAGAAGGGCGAAGCGTGCAAAGCCGGAGTTTTGCAGTTCCAGCCTCCCCGCCTCGTTCCCCGCCTCAGCACCATCGACTTTTAACTCATTTCTGTTTTTGAATGTTCTGGTTGTTACTCCCATGACTTAAATAACGTTTTTGTATTTCTACTTCTATCGCACATAGATAGTATGTATTGACGCTCTGTTTCAAAGTGAAGGCGTGGTCTTCCTAAAACCCTACCCCGCCTTTAACTGGCTGTGTCATTGTTGCCAGTTCTTCTACCGGTTGGTCCTTTAGGGTAAGTCAGCCTGGTCCCCACCTGACACCACGCACGGCGGTTACTGTGTGACTGGCCACACCCCTGGGCTGTGCTTCACGGCCCGCTTACGGGGACCAACACACTTTGCGAGTCATATAAACGTCTGACCGCAACGCCGTGCACCTGACACGCACGCAGTATGGGACGTCAGCCGCCAGAGAAAAATAAAAAACGGACTTGGCAGATGTCGCTCCTCCATCTGCTGATCCTCAGGGTTAAGAAGTCTGACAGAATGATCAATCGTTTTTCCTCTATGGGTTTTACATTTTCAAAAAAAAAAATTTCTTGGAGCTTTTTTCCTCTTTCTTTCTTTCTTTCTTTCTTTCTTTCTTTCTTTCTTTCTTTCTTTCTTTCTTTGTTTCTTTGTTTCTTTCTTTTTCTTTCTTTCTTTAATTTAGGGGGTCATGTTTGTCCCTTTGGGGGCTTGTCACAGTGCACCCCCAGTTCCTGGGCCCTCCGCAGAGCCCTGGAAGGGGCAGGAACTGTGGGGCTCAGTGGTTTGTCCCCCCATCTCTGGGCCAGTGGGCATAGGGCTGTCCTGATGACTGGCTGGCTGCTGTCCCTGGGGCCTCAGCTTCGGGTGGTGTTGGTGGGTGCCAGCCCAGAAGCGGACAGCAGAGGGCAGCCTGCGCTCAGCGGTGACACTGCTCGGCAGGCTCAGGCATCCCCGGAGAGTGGCCGCAGGGGTCATGATAAAATGCAGCCGGGGTCGCACGATACTGGGGTCTGGGGGTGCGGCTCAGTCTAGCTATTTGCTTTTGCTCTAATTATTTCTTTAACATTATTGTTTTGCAAGAAACACATATACACTTGGTTAAAAGATATCAGAACTGTACAAGGGTTTTGCAAGACCCCTCCCAGGGGGCCCTGCACGGCACCCTTGAACCCTGCCCTCTCCCTGGGCTGCAGCCCACCCTGGGAAACACTCGGCCATTCCCTCGGCCAGGAAGCCCCCTCCCTGGGTATCACCCGGCTCCTCCCCTAGCCGCCCTCAGACCCCTCTTCCTTCTCATGAGGTCTGGCCTGGCTCCCCGTTTAACACAGCGCCCCCTCTCGCCACGGCCCCTCCCCGCGTTCTCACGGGGGCGGGGTGGGGTGGCACCCCGCTGCTTCTCCAGGGCACTCATCTCCCTGCTCAGACAGGGTTTCACACTGAGTCATTTAACGTTTTTTTTTGTCCCTTAGCCCAGAGTGCAAGCTTCACGAGGGTGGGAACGTCTTTCATCTCTCTTTTATTTTTCCTGTTGCTGGAATGATCCTGTCATGTGATCGTAGGAGTTTGTTAAAGGAGGTGTTTGTTCAACGGGGCCGCGCTGTGTCTCTGCTCCTGAGACGCTGACTCATGGGGACACGGGGGACTGAGCTGGCATCGTCCCGTTAGGAGACGCCGGCTTTGGCGGGGCTCAGCTGGCCGGCTTTTCTGGTCTAGGCCAGATGTGGTTGGTCTTGGCTGGACTCACACGTGAGTCTGCCCGCACCCCCCACTCAGGCCCCCCGAGGCCCTGCGGCCTCCTTCATGTGGCCTGTCACCCTGCTGACGCGTCCCTTCCGAACACGACCTGTTCACACCCCGTGTGAGGGTTGAGGACGTAGCTCCCTTGTCCTCCCTGTTGCCCGTATTTCTAACACGACGACCCCGCCGTTTGCCATTATATAACCAGCAAACATTGTTCACCGGAGACGCAGAGGTCCTCTCCGATTCTATCTATTTTATCGAAACATTTCCTTCTTGCCCTTCCTTTTTTTCCCCTTTTTATTTGCACTACTCGCCTTTTGTCAATTCCACAGTCTTTTCGAGGACTGTATCCTGTCAGTCGCCCTGTCAGAGTCGTGTCACTTCTTCCCGGAGACTTCCAAGTCCCATTGTTTTCTCTTACACAGCTGCATGACAGCAAGAAGAAATTAGATCTTCCCCTTCTGCTGGCAGCTTCGTGCCCGCCCCTCCATCCCCCCACTCCCGTGGCAAGCATCAATGCCTGTCTGTCTTTCTCCGTGTCCCTTTCTGCCTGTCCTTTGGGTCTGCTCGCTCGCTCTCTCTCTCTCTCTCTCTCTCTCTCTCTCTCTCTCTCCCCTCTTTCCCAGCCCCGTCCTCTCAGTTCGCCCATTCAGCCTTCTCCGCAGTCCACTCATCGCGGTGCTGTTATTACTCTGTCCATCAGCTTTCGGCTCATTACGAGATTAGCATTTTGAAGTGTTGTCATTTGCATAGGGCACCCCGAAGGTAACTTGATCTACAGCGGAAAGGGCAATTGCCGTAATGCCTGGGGTGCCCGGGGTGCCCGGGGTGCCCGGGGTGCCGGAGGCCAAGCCCCGCCAGGGAAGAGGGGCTGAGGGCAGCTGATTGCGACGAGCGGCTGGCGGGAGGCGTGAAGGCCGCGGGCGCCGCAGGAGCACAGACCCAAGAGCTGATGACCTATTTCAGCAGAAAAATATCATCAGGAAAAAGAAAAAAAAACCCGCCAGAAAGGAGACCTTTCCTACAGGAGTGCCCAGCCAGCGTGTGGCCTCGGGGACGCTGCGTCCCTGTTTTCGGGGACGGCCACCCACTCCGCCGACAGGCCGTCAGCCACGAAACCAGTTTAAGGAAGGATTCACTGAAAAGCACCATCTTGACGCTGGGCTATGAAGCGGGCCGCAGAGGTCGGGCGCAGGAAGGCGCTTGGGCACACGGCTGGTTGACGGCGGACGCTAAGCTTGGGAGACGCTGTCTTTACGACCGCTGGAGCCACGTCCGAGCATCGTGCCCGGACCCGAGCTTGCCCGGTCAGTCACTGTGGCACTTCAGGTGGCGTCACTGGCAGAGCGCGGCCCCCGCCGTGAAGGATGCTGGGAGCACAGGACCCGAACCGGACTCGGACGCGCCCGCTGGCGTCGGTGAAGGGTCGGCCTGCTTGTCGAGCAGCCGACACGCGGGAGCGCGGGGCAGGGGACGGGGCAGACGAGCTGGCCCGGGAGCCGTCGTGGAGCCCGGGGCCCGCGGGGCCGAGGCTGTCGTGGCTGCACCTTCACGTCACCATCACCTGAGCCCGCGGGGATTTAATCGATGTCATTATTATTATTATTTTCCGACTCAAGTTAGGCTGAGTTTTTGTTTTCGCAGCAACCCAGCGAGTTCTGACGAGCACAGATGGTTACGCCATCTGGATTCCTCGCGCTGCGTTCCGGGGACCGTGTGGCGTCGTCATCCAGTTGTGGAGTCACGCTCGGCTGTTTGTTGCCCCCAGTCCTGTGATGATGTCTTGGGACCCGTCCTCTCGTGTCTCTGTCTCTTCCGCTCGAGGATTCCGTCCCCTCAGACCACGTGACGCTCTGAGGAAGACCCCTGGGTCGGCGTCGGCACCCCGGCAGGAATGTGCCTTGCTCACGTTGTCTGAAACCCTTGTCTTTTAGGGGGAAGAGTGCCCAGGGCACGCCTGGGATTCTCCAGACCGCAGGCTGGCCGGGAGGTTGTCACCGCACGACGTCGGCTGTCCCAGGCTTGTGGATGGGGCGGGGACACGTCTCACCAGGGAAGCAGCATCACGCTGGGGGTGGCCGGGTCCCCGGCTGGCTGGCAAGACCGCAGCCACCCGCGACGTAGGGTGCATCGTCATCCTGCGGATCGTCTCCACCGTGGCTGTGTCAGGACAGGTCCTTCCACTTCTGCCTGGAGAGAGAGAAAGAGAGGGAGAGATAGATAGATAGATAGATAGAGAGAGAGAGAGAGAGAGAGAGAGAGAGAGAGAGGCCTGACTCCCACGGGTGTCCCCGCCGGTGGGAACACACCCTCCCGCCTCTCACACCTGCGCGGGATGCCACCCCGGGGCTCCCGTCAAACTTCCAGGACCTGCAGTGTCCCCCGGCTCCCCCTAGACTGCCGTGTATGTGACAGGACCCCCCGGTCTAACCGGGGTCTTCCCCCCACGGCCATGGTCTCCGCTGGGGCCTTCCTACGTTCTCACCGCGATCCCAGCCGTGGCCTCTGCGGTGGCCTCGCTGCCTTCGCTGCCCCGTAGTCTCCGTCCCACACGGCAGCCAGAGAGGTGGTTTAGACCACGACCCGAGCGGGCCTTGCCCGCCGCTGTCCGCGTGGCCTGCGCAGGGCTCGGGCCGGGCCCAGGCTCGTCGTGGCAGCCACAGGATGCGCGTGGCCCGCTCTCGACAGCTCCCCTGTTCTAGCCACGCCGTGGGCCACCGCGGCGGTTTGCGGAGTGAGCACTTCGCAAGCGCCAGGCGACGTCGGAGACGGTGTGTGGATATAGCACTTTTTTAAGGGAGCCTGTCTGCGTAGCGTCTTAAGGGAAGCCACAGGGTGGGCTGAAGCTGCCCTCCCTGTGTAAACCATGCTCGTGTCAGAAGCAGGTGCGCTCTTGCACACGTCAGTGCTTTTCTCCGCCTCGACTCCCGTGCCCGTTTTTCTCCCTTGGGTGCCGGCGTCTGTGATGGGCGCTGTATCATCACCCTTGGGTGGCGCGGTGCCCAGTGCGGAGCAGGACTCCGCGTCCTGTCCGCGTCCCGTAAGGCGTGTGTGCCCTGGAGGAACACGAGGCGTCGCCTCCCTGGTGTAAATCGTGAGGCTCGCTCTTTCCTTCTCTCTTTTCTTTAAAAAAATTAAAAAAGAAAATTAATGGAGCATGTGTGGTTGAGTTCACGTATAGCAGATATGGGAAGGATATCCAGCTGCATACTTTTATACAATTCCGTTTGAAAACCAAATGACATGGACACAATTATGAAGGAAATAGAAATTACCAAAAGTGGTTTTTTGCAGAAGAATAGAAAAGCACTATAGAAATACGAAATAGAAATGGCAGGTAATGACCCACCTGACAGTCTGTCCCTCCTTCCCTGTCACCGGGGTCACAGCCCTTTGTGGTGGCACAGGAGGGTGCCCCAAGCCTCAGGGAAGAAAGCACTCACTCCCCCGTCGGAGCCCAGAAAAATACGGGGGCGCACCCATCTCGCTTTACAAGGCCGGTTTACTCCGGATATCGAGCGGGGAGAACACGTGATCACAGGCTGACCTCCCTCAATGGAGAGGCAAACACTCCAAAATCCACTGAGTGATGGAATCTGGTCGTTTCCTAAAGGAATACTGCATCTCCATCACGCGGGGCTTACCTGAGAAGTTCAGGTTTGAGAAGCGATGTCACTATCAGTGTAACTCACTGTGGTTACAGGTGAAAGGGGAAACGATTCTGGGCACCGGAAAGAGATTCCTAAAACGCAACATCCCTTCAAGATTGAAACCACTTGAAATATTTAGATACAAAGTGTATCTATGGAGAGTACACAGCAAATAGTGTACTTAGTGGCGAGTGTGTAGAATCTTTCCAGGTGGAGTCTGCTTTAACTGCTAATTTCAGTTCCGGTGAGGGCTTCCCGTGCAGTGCCACGTGGCCCAGCCTCACAGCCGGGGTGCTGACACCGACGTGGGGTCCACTCATCTCTCTCAGACTCCCCGTGTTATGGGTGCCCCTCTGTGTGTTTTAAGGGTGCCCCTCTGTGTGACAAACCTTGGTCACGTTTGGGTTCACAGATCGCCCACCACAGTCAGGACACTGAACAGTTCCTGGTGCAAGGATCCTCCTTGCTGAGGTTTTGTGACTGTCCCCCTGCCCCCCACCCTCCGCCCCCACCCCACGTCAGCCAGCCTTCTGCTGGGGGCCCCGCGAGGCTGCAGGCAGCATGTCGGCCAGCGCCTGGCTCCCCTGACTGCGGGGGGATCTGCTTCCAAGCTCCCTGAGTTCGTTGGCAGAATTTAAATCCTTGGAGGATTCGCAATAGCTTGCTTCTTCAAAATCAGCACTGAAGGGAGGGAGGGAGAGAAGGAGGGAGGGAGAGTAGAGAGAGAGGAGAGGGAGGGAGGGAAGAGAGAGAGGGAGGGATGAAGGGGGAGAGGGAGGGATGGAGAGAGAGAGGGAAGAGGGGAGGGAGAGGAGGGAGAGGGAGGGATGGAGTGGAGGGGGGAAGGAAGGAGGGAGAGGAGAGAGAGAGAGGGAGAGGGAGGGAAGGGGGAGAGAGAGGGAGGGATGGAGAGAGGGAGGGAGAGAGGGAGGGATGGAGGGGAGGGAGGAAGGGATGGAGAGAGAGAAGGAAGGGGGAGGGAGACAGGAGGGAGAGGGAGGGGGGATACGGGGAGTGCTTTGTGTCCACCAGCATGAAGGAGCCCTATATAATGCAATGTCATGGGACAGTAATCCTGTAGCCTTGTCACATCCTAAGTCAGCAGCAGGTCCCACCTGCAGTCGATGGGCGGGGACTACAGAAGGGCCTGGGTGCCGGGAGGCGTGGTCACGGGAGCCACCACTCACGACATCATGCCCGGCCTCGAACCTACAACATCACTTCCCGCTCTAAACCCGAATTTGCTGCCGGGTAGCTGGGGCTCTCGGTGAGTGGAAGAAGTCTGGTCCAGCTGCCAAACACTTTCCCCTGAAACCCTCCTCTGCGCAGGGCCGGAGGGGGAAGGTCGGGCTGGGTGCATATTGTCCGTCCCTCAGGGAGATGCAGGCGTCTGTCCCAAACGTAAAGGGCTGCCTAGAAGAAGCAGGCGATTGGAGGGCCTGAGCTTCTAAAGTGTGATTGTGGAGCAAAACCCATTTCATCCAGGGGTGGGGGCTGCACGGCAAACAGGGCGGGAGGCAGGCTTCCAGGCACAGAGTGGGTCAGGCAGAAAGGACGGCCCTCTCTCTCTGGTTATACAGTGACAGCTGCTCCGAGGGGAGGTGGCGGTCACGGGAGCAGCCGAGGAAAATTTCCTGGTGCTGAAGACGACGCAGAGTGCAGAGTGTAGTGATGAGCAAGATCACCGTGACCCCTTAGGCAGGCTCAAGAACTTGAGGACAAAGAGAAGATTCTCGAACCTTCCAGAGGGGCAAACGGGGCTGCAAGAAGGCAGAGCGTGTTGCCCTGGTTTTGTCCATGCAGTTAACACGATCTGTCAAGCATGGAAAAAACAGACATTTTTATACATATGAGTATTTAGAAATTTTAGCACTCAGAGCTCTGTTCTGAAAGTATCACTTAAGGATGGACTCCAGCAAAATGAAAACCATCAACCAAAGGAAAAGGAAGATCTGGGACGTGGAAAAAAAAAAACCCAGTGAGACAACAGACCAATGCGTCACGTAGTTAAGAGTAAGGAATTTTGATGCATAATTCAAAAAAAGAGGAAGAGTTTGGGATAAAAACCCCGGCGACTTTCCACATGGGCTGTGAGTCTGAGGAGCAGGGGAGAGGGGCGCGAGCATGCCGGGTCTTCTCAGAGCTCAGAAGGAGGACTCAGAGGTGGCTTAGCATCCGCTGTGGACAGAAAACGGAATTTAAATTCCCAGCTCTGTCTGTGTCCCTCCCTATGTCTGTGTCTGTATCTGTATCTTATCATCCATCCATCCATCCATCCCTGTGTCCAAAACAACTAGAAGAAAAATGGAACGAAAAGAACTTCATTAACCCCAGACAGTTACAGGAAGAAACGGAGACAAAAATCAAGGATATCCTTTCTGTACGATAGAAAACGTGAAATGTGGTGAAAATGAACTTGCGGATTAGTATTCCGTTTACACGGGAATGAATTCTCCAGAAAAAGGCAGAAACCAGCTACCGTTCGGTGCGTGTTAACTATGTCTAGGGATCATGCTAAGCGCTACACGGAGATCATTTCAGTGAACGGCGACGGCAAACTCGGCCAGGTGGGTTCTAATTTGGCTTCTCTGTCAGAGATTAGAACGCTGAAGCTTCCTTCAGTGACGTGAGCCGCTGGCTTATTGGGGACGAGCCAGGCTCTCTTCATCATTCTCTGAAGCTGCCACTCAGCTGGGCTGGAACACCGTGATTTACATATTATTCGCAGGAGATAAACCCATGCAAAAATACGTATAAAATCGGAAAACAAAGGATTGGAAAAGGTATACCAGGCAAATGACAACAAAATAAAGGAGGCAGGGGCCACGAGGAATTAATAAATATCAGTGTCCCGTGATGGGAATAGCAGGTATAATATGATTCTGTTTATGTCAACAAAAATCGCATATGTGGTGACAGGTGGTGTGTGGACCGAGCTCTTGTGTGGCGCTGTGCTACCCGTGTCGTTCAAGCAGTCTGTTTTTAAAGGAAGCATGTCAGGAGCCAACCCCGCGCATGGTCCCGAGCAGTTCGTCGGTTTGGCTGGAGAACGGGCCGGTGCCGGGCCCGGGGAGGAGAGGCCGTGTGAGATGCCGGACGCATGCAAACGAAGCCTTGGGCACGGAGATGAGACGGGGATGCTTTTCCCGCTGAGGTGTCACCGGGCCCCTTCTCCCGTCACACGGTGACAGTTCCCCCTCTCCGCGGAGGGGCTGACGGGGGAGACGGCCGCGTGTACGAATGACAGTGTCAGCCACTGTCTCCTTTTCAAAGCCATGGAATGTTTTCAATCAGAAAGAAAAACGGGGGAAAAAAAAATCCAACTTTTCTTATTGCATCCGTGCTGGGTAGCCTGTCCCTTCGCAGTTGCTATGGCAACGGCTGTTCTCCTCCTCCTCCTCCTCCTCCTCCTTCATTTGGGTCTATTTCCAAACGGAGAACAATGAGTGTGAGAGATCAGAGAATGGGGAGCGAGCTGGCGACCCCGGCGCTAGGCGCTAGGATTGTTTAACCCGGAGAATGGACCGCGAAGAGGTGGCCGGCGCCCGTTCAAAGGTCACCACCGCCACACAACTAGTCTCCGCTGGGGCCCGAGATAGAATCGGATTTGTTTTCACGCGAGGGAAATAATAGCTTTAGGGAGGAAACGTCCCCGATGGAAAGTTCCGTGGGACGCTGTTCACATCTCCAGGAGACCGACGAGGGGGAGACGTGGGGACTTCTCGTCCCCTCGGTGCTGGTCACAGGCGGCGGTCACCACCGCCCGCCCGGGCGCTGTGCGCGCTCTCCTAAGTCGCCTCTCCGAGTGAGTTATTTATTATCTCGCTGGGTCTTGGCAGCCGTCCTGCAGAAGGCACCGTCGCCATCCTCCTCGTACAGACAGGAACACAGGGCTGGAGAGTCTGGCAGCGCGGCGAACGGCAGAGCTGGGATTCGAACCCAGCTCTGGGGCGCCCGCGGCAGCTGAGAACCGCTCTCGGTCTTGGCCGAGAGGCTGAGCAGCGATAGTCGCTGACGATTAGCTGGAGCGGTTAAAACAGGGCGGTGTTAAAAGTCACGTGAGGTGGCAGCAGCTGAGTCCGCAGGGCAGGCGGATGGAGCAGAGGGCGGGGAGGGAAGGGCGGTCACTCTGGTCCAAGGGACGGCGCCCTCGGCTGGCTCAGGAGGGGCCGCCCGTCGGAGCTGCAGGCAGACGTCCGCGAGGGCTGGCATTCCCTGGGCGGTGAGGGTTAGACTCCGACACAGCAGGTTGAACGACTTCGCCACAGAGGACCTTAGAAGGCCAATGCCGATCGGGGGCGGGCGTCTCTGGCCCTGTGGCCCATGGTCTGGGGTGTGGTCAGAGAGGGTCGGGGAAGGGAGCAGAGGAGGGGGGCAGAAGTGGGTGTGGAGGTCCCCGGGGTGGTGGCCGGCCGGGATGGGACGATGGTGGCACACCGGGGTGCAGCGTGGCCGGCAGAAGAGGGGGCGGCCAGGAGGTGGGGGCGGTCAGACCCCGGCCTCGCGCTGCCCCTCCCTCCTCACCGTCCACAGCGGGCCGACGACCAGGCCTCGTATGGCAGACCCCACCTGCGCCCCCGTCCCCGTGGCCACCACCCCGTCCGGGCCGCCGGTCCCCCCCGTGTGGCCACCACAGCCGTCTGTCACAGTTACGGGCCTCGTCCCCGCCGCGGGCCCCGGGGCGGCCTCCCCGGCCGTCAGGGCGTCTGCGCAGGAGGCCGCGTGGGTGCTCGCAGGCCCGCTGTCCCGCCCGCCAGAGGGCCCCCTGCCCTGGAGTCCGGCTTGGCCACGTGACTTCCGGCCCCTTCCCGCCCTGTGGGGGGTTTCGTGTTCCCGCCTGGCCGCACACGGACGCTGACGGACAGCGGCCGGCCGAGGGCGACCCGCCGGGCCGGAGGCAGGAGGAGACAAGGCCTGTGAGGGAAAGGTGACACGAGGGGGAGAGATGGGGTGCCGCCGTGCGCCCCCGGCCCCGTCACCTCGTCTACAAGGCTCCGACCGGGTAGGTGACGCCTCCGCTTGCCTCGCGGTCTCTGCCCAGTGCCCCCCGTGCCCGACCCACGGCCACCTTCCCCTGAGACCCAGCTCAGGTGTCACCTCAGTGAACGTCACCCGCTGTTCCGTCTCCTCATCCGGTGTCGCTGTGACACGGCCCTTCGCTCCCCGGTTGGCGGCCTGCGCTGGGGGGGGGGGGGGGGGGAAGGGGGCAGACGACCCGGCCGTGGGGCCCTTCACGGTGTCCCCGCGACGGGGACGCAGCCCGGTGCGCGAGCCCGGGGCCGGAGGGCAGGTGAGGCCGGGAGCCAGGCCCAGGCCGGGGCGGGAGCCGCGAGGGGACGGGGGGAGGCGGGGCGCGAACCCGGGGCCAGCAGGGGCCGCCGTGCGGAGAGGCGCAGGCGCGCGCGGACAGACGGACGGGCAGGGGGCGCTCGTCCACTGCGCGGCCGTCCGTGTCCTCTCTGCTGTCCCCTCCGCCCCCCCCCACTCGCGGGGTTCTCGTCCCCGCGGCTCGCCCAGCGCCTTCTAGGTGTGGGGCGTCATTGGGGAGCAGCTGGTAAACCCGTTCACCCCTCGTTCCGTGCGCTCGCCCCCGCGGGGAGACAGGCGGGGACCAGACCGGCTAGGAGCCGGGGGGTGGGGTGGCGTCCCCAGGAGGGACCGCGGGGGCCGGGGGGATTCCACACGGGGAGACGCCGCCCTCCCCGCTCTGTCCTCGTCCCTTCGCGGCTGGCCCAGGTCTTGTCCAGGCTTCAGGGCCTCGGCTCAGAGGCCTCGACTTCGCTCACAAGGACTGTGACCCGTGTGTGGTCAGAGAGGGTCCCTCTGTGGACCTGCCAGTTCGTGGGACGCCGAGGTCCACGGCCCCTCCAGGCGGCGGCGTTCCGCCGAGGTGCTCTCCTCGTGTGCCGCGTCCAGGGGTTCTCCGTGGGGTGCACAGCGCTGGGGTGCGGGCGGGCACCGGCCCCCGTGGCGCCCCCACACCGGCCCCGGACGCCGCCGCGCTCTGACGGGGCCGCACGCCCCCCCGGTACGGCCCACCTTATCTCGCGCGTCCATGCTTTCCTCTGACTCTCCGACACGCTCCCGGAGGCAGGAGCCATGTCTGATTTATCTCGTTATCGTCCCCGTGGCCGAGCCGAGGTCCTGTCACAGAGAATCTATTTACTCAATAAGTGTTTGCGGAATTGAATTGTGGGGCCACCATTGCTCCCCGGGGCCCTGCTAGATCAGCTCCGTTATTTTTTCTAACGCCATCAGAAGATGTTGTCGTAACGTTGGCATTGATTCAGAGAAACCGTGTCCAGAATTCTATCTATTAAGATTAAAATTTTCTCATCGAAGGCGTGGATGTACACGGTAGCCAGTTACGTAACGCGGAAGCACTTACTGACGGGAAGCGGCAGACTGTCCCCAGGCCCGCAGCCTCCTCTCCGGACGCAATGCCTCTTTAACCATGGATGCGTCTGTTGCCACCAACATGCTTGCTGATGTACTCAGATCTCCATTTTATCTTATTTTATTTTATTTTATTTTATTTTATTTTATTTTATTTTATTTTATTTTATTTTATTTATTTCATTTCATTTTATTATTTTATTTTATTCTATTATTTTACTTTATTATTTTATTTTACTTTATTATTTTATTTTATTTTATATTTTATTTTATATTTTATTTTATTTTACATTTTATTTTATTTTATTATTTTATTTTATTATTTTATTTTATTTTATTTTATTTTATATTTTATTTTATTTTATTTTATATTATATTTTATTTTATCATTTTATTTTATTATTTTATTTTATTATTTTATTTTATTATTTTATTTTATTTTATATTTTATTTTATTTTATTTTATATTTTATTTTATTATTTTATTTTATTATTTTATTTTATTATTTTATTTTATTATTTTATTTTATTTTATATTTTATTTTATTTTATTTTATATTTTATTTTAT
>PVKZ01005187.1:0-59188 GCA_004027375.1 Macroglossus sobrinus
TTCCCCAGTGCGTTTCGGTCTGGACTTTATTTCCTTACATTTCTGAGGGATATGGAGAGTTGGGAGAGGGACAAGCTTAATTTCCTTTTTTGGTGACACCGCCGTTGGTTGTGAGTTGCTCTTCTCTCCAAGTACCTCCTCTCTTCTCCAGACCTTTCTTTCTCTTCATGAACTACTCACAGAAGCCTGGAACTTCATAGTTTATTTAGCCAGCACTGGAAGCTGCAAATGGATGGGATGGCAGGCAGAGAAGAAGGTAGTCACTGGGGCTACTAGCCCCAGGGGGCCTTTACTTTCTACTCGACCCCCAGTTGCCTTCCCTTGTGCCCCAGTTACTTACTACCTTAGCAGAATTCTGCCAACTTCCAATTTCTTGTTGCAAACCCATTTCCTTGCTAATCTTGATTCTTCAGCTGCTGGCGTGTCAGTGCAAAGAAAGGGGAATGAAAGGAGAGGACCTGCCTGTGATTTTACACACTTACACACATGCACTCCTGAGAAACTAATTAAATTCCTTCCTGACAGTTTCATGTCTACCCTGGGACTATTTATAAAGCTTTACTGGAAACATTTCAAGTTCCATGAAAGTTGAAATAGCACGAAATCTCCAAGAATCTGATTGACTTTTGTCTTTGGTTTCTTATAAGAGATTAGTTCACTTGGTTAAGTTTCTGCCATAAATTTGATTTTCTGTTGACAAAAGGCTTTTTCTTTGACATTTCTTCAAAATTCTCATTGAAGGTTTTCGGCTTTGTTGCTTAATTCACTGTGGAGGGGACTGGTTGGCAGTAGGAGGTCAACATTTAGGTCTTTTAATTCTTTCAGGGCTGGTTGTTTACAACTAAAGATAAAATAAATCTGTGAAATGCCTTTCTTCAGTAACCAAGGGATCCAAATAAACTTTGGAGAAAATATCTTTTCTTTCCCCTCTCCAATAGAAATGGAAATTTATGTAGGAATGCCAGCTTCAGGATATCTCCTTAGCAACGAGAATCTTTTGCCCCTTTCTGTCTCCTGAAATAATAGACCCCTGATTGCATAAAGACTTTTCAGCTATGTTAAAGAAACCAGCTTCAACTCCCATTTTTTTTCAGGCCCTGATCCTTTTCTCTTGGCCAGGAATGTGAGGCATGGGGAGAAGACAGTTCGTGTTTTTGAGCGGTATGCAGTGCCTGCTAATCTTTCCTTAATTGCCTCCATACCCATTTATCTCAGCGTTTTTTTCCCTCTCCAGGCTAGAAAATAGGAAGACAGGAGCTTAATGCAAATGTAGTGATAACAGGACTGGGCAAGGTAAAAATCAGAGCCTGGTATAGTTTCTGATGTTTTCCCCTAAACCCGTTATTCTGCCCTCTTGCTGAAATTTATACCCCAGCATTTACTTCTCTTTGGATTCCTGAAACTCAGCTTTAGTTTATTTTGCTTCAAAACTAGTTTTCATCCTATAAAAAAATATACTTCATAAGCGAATGGGTGTGGGGTAGAGAGTAGAGGTGGTTGGTTTAAGGCTATCTGGAACAAGTTCTTGGCTTTCTTTATGTAGTAGCAGTTCATTTTTTCTTCCCCAAAGTGGTGGTGGGGGAAGGAAACAAGATATGAGAAATTGCTCTAGCTTCCCACTTTACAAAATCGGCATTCTTCCAGTGTTCTGTGGACTTGAAGCTTCTATCCACCAGTGTTTTGAAATGAAGGGGGAGACTTGAATTGAAACGAGCAGTGCTTTCCTTGCCTGTTCCAAAGGGCCAGCAGCTCTTCTCAGTCTGTTTGCTGTGTGGAGTAGCAGAAAGCAGGCAGGAAAATGTCTTCTCTGAAGAGTTTAAGAGATCCACTTCATTGTTTCTCAAAATGAATTACCTTGGGAGTAACCAGCAAGGACAGTTTTACAGAAGGCCCTTCACCAGGATCATCAGGGCTTAATTAAAAACCTTTGTCTTAATTAGAATTGAAACTGCCTGTGAAGAGGCCAGCTTGTATTTACGGAAGGGAAATTCAGAATGTTTCTACTGAGGACAGTATGTCCTACTTAGGCCCAGTTCCTACAGAGACTTTTCCCTAGGCCATTATTTTAAAGCTGCATTTTAATTTTGGTACCAAATATGCGTCTTTTGCTGCTTTTATAACCTGCTTTATAGTTTTAAGCAAAAGCAGAACCATGTCTTTTGTGACCTAGTGTATTGAAGGCTGCGTCAGCACTTCTAGTCCGAACCAGTAATCCTGGTATCAGTCAGCGTAATGTTTTTCTCCAGTGTCCCAATTTAATGTAAGGGGAACAGTCCAGGCATTTATCTTAAGCTTTAAGTTTTCCAAAAAGACAAATGAGAAAATGGCTAATTGACTCTCATTTGTGATGAAAACAAATAAAAATAATAGAGTATGCTTGTTAAGGAGATTAGAATCAGTAGTAATCACATGGCTGCTGGCCATAGAATTTCTTTCTAAGGATAGTTTTCCCCATTACTGATTTTGGCTTTTAATAAATCCTTTTTACTACATGTTTAATCTTGTTTAAAAAATAATAGTAATGTTTTAGACTTCTGCTTAGACACATTTAGTTGTGATAACTTTTTTTTTAAATATAGTTATTAGGGTTTCACAGCCATAACACTTAAGAGAGAATCCTTAGTGCAGATAGGATTACTCAAGCGAATACAGAGTACTGCCACCCTACACTAGACATCAAACATGCTATATAAACTCTAGGAAGAGTGTACCTTTCTTCTTTAAGATTTATAAATATGTAGCTATTTCATATAAAGCAGATATTTTGATGTCTGTGTGATTTATTGACTAAGCAAAAAACAAGGACACGCAGATGGCCAAATGAACACATTTTGCTGAGAGTAATTTGGAGATATAACAAGTATATTTTTCTATCTTTCTGTCCACAAAAGACTTGATCAAATAGTGCCTTTTTCAGGAAGTATTGTTAACATCATTCATGCACTGTCCTAAAAATAGCTGTGTTTGTAACATGAGTCACTGGCAGTTTTGAAATGGCAGTGCACACCACTGTATGCTAATAACAGGTGAATATTATTATTTTCAGTTGACAAGAGGTTCTTTTAAGAGCACTCATATGTAGCTCACTTTTTTAAATGGTAGTATAAAAATCCACTCTAAAAGTCATTATAAAAAAACCTGTCTTAGTTGGTCGTTTATCTAAACCAAACTGCCTAAACACCTGCAAATTTTAGAAAATCTGAAATACAGGGAATTTGAATTCAGACATGTATCATCTGTGCTCATTTTATTTTAAAGCCATACCTTAATTGTGAAACAGAATTTCATTGGGAAACCTCACAATGAGATTTACTCCAGGAATGGTTCAGCTTGCTGCTTGAAATGAGTTGATATTGATGCATGTTTACAAATAGCTCTGCAAGCCTGGAGGTCATACCTCATCTGGAATTATACCCTCATCTGGCTTCCTGAAAAAGAACAGAAGTAGAACAAATGCTGTTTTACTTAACCTACACAGTTTATATGGGTGGGAAAAAGAGTAACACTTAGCACCAAAACTTTCTCAAGTAATAAACCAGAGAACACCAAGTATAACTTATTTCAAGATCTTTATGATGATGATTTTCTTTTAACATCTACTAAGATTTTCAAGCTCCCCAGATTGACTTTTATAAAAGACATTTTAATTTGTGGGCAGATATAATTCCTTTTTGGCTCACATTTATAGAATGATTGTAACCTCCAGAGAGCCATTTAGATCAATCTTTGTCAGCTAAGGGAGTTGACTGGTGTGTGAGAAGCCTGACCTTTCATAAAACATTTCAAAACAAACAAAAACATATCTTAAGCAATAGATTTGGCCTGCTGTCAAGAGTATATTTTGGGAATTTCTTTACTGTTTAATAGTGAGACCATAGATAAATCCAGTGTTACTAGATGTATTCATGAAAAAGATTATAGCTGCTTCAAAATAAGTCCCTGGAATACCTTATCTGAATACTGCACTGAACTTCTATGTGAACTGTGCTAAATTATAACATAGTCCTGTAACACGGTAGGGTAGAGTTTGGAGAATACATGAAGCTTTGGATTCAAACTGCCCTGAACTTGGCCATTTACCAATTTTGTGACCTTGTACTACTTTATGTCTGCAAATAGTTTGTTATGAAGATTAAATACATGAAAGTACTTGCTCATTAGGGTTGTGTTTCTTATTGTGTATTCAGAAAAAACAAAGTGATTTTTTTTCAATAATCGAGGACTTCCCCCCCTTAAGTGGTAAACTTTCATTGCACTGAAGAATGAAGTGCATTGTTAGTTTCACATTGAAACTTTGATAGGTATTACCTAGTATTTAATAATGCTCTTCATTTGACCATGATCATAAAACCGTTATCTAATAATACCTTTTATTCAGAACTATTACAGGCCAGACATCTCAATTATTTCCCATGTCACAATAAACTTTCAATGTAGCTTATGTTATCCCTATATATTTTTTAAGAGATTAGAGATTTTTGTAAGTTGTACCAAGTTCTCAATCAGTAGTAGAGATGAGTTTTATCCAAGACTGTTCCAGTTGCTGGGAAACAAACCACCCCAAATGTTAGTGGTGTAAAATAACAATCATTTTATTGTGCTCATGACTTCTGTAGGTCAGGAATTCAGAAAGGGCATAATGAAGATGGCTTGTTTCTGCTCCAGGATGTCTGGGGCCATAGCCAAGGGTGACTTTGGCTGGGGACTGGAACATATGGATCTACAGGACTCTCTTTCAAATGGTTTCACTGGGTTTGACACCTTGGTGGGAATGGCTAGGAGGCTGGATTCAGCTGGGACTGGCCTTTCTAGCATGGTGGTCTCTGGATAGTTGGACTTTTTACAGGATGAGTGGTTTTCTCCAGAGGTCCTAAGAGAATCAGGCTCTGTCTGAACTAGCCTGGGAAGTCTCAGAGGAGCCATATGGCCAACCCAGATTCCAGGGGAGGAAAATCTTGATGGATCAGTGGCAAGGTCACATTGTAGAAGAGCATGGAAGATAGGAGATGCTATTGGGCCACATTTACAGCATATGGTTTGACACTGAAGTCTAGCTGCAAATCTGCATTCTTTATTGTCTCCAAATACCAAGAACTGAATAGCTTCTTAAGAATTTTGAATCAGTTATATACATAATGTTCAGATAGGGCGAAATCTTCCCTCAGCCAACACATGGCTTTAATGATTGGTCACTTGTAAGCAGTTACTTTGGATTTAGAATCAAACAAACTCAAGAACCTAACCTATTAGCAAATGGAGAACTTTTTCCTCTATATAACCTTTGGTCATCTTTGATTTATAGTCTCAAATGACCAAGGCTCAAACTGATTATGATTCTGGACTGTTCATCTGCTACTTCATGTTGCATGACACAGTGTTAGTCTTTTTTTGAAAAAAGTTTTGTGAGTCTGATGAGATGCTTTGTACATGAATACTAAAACATCAAAATTCCAGACAGGAGCCAAGTTTTGTAGCGCTAGAAAGGTATTTGAGTTACAGTTGTTTTTTTGTATGCTTTTTAAAAATATAATTGATAACTGCCCATATATTGAATGGTAAAATTATAGCACATTTGGAATAGAAAAGATTTTTTAAATAATCCTGCCAAATAAAATTTTCTGCATGCATTAAGAAAAATGAGGCAAGGCATAATGTTAAAGACTCAATAAAGAGATTGTACTTAGCCGTCATCTTTTTGCAGGGCGAGTTTTCAAAATTTCCTATGATGTTGCAGATCACTGTCTGTTGGTGTTTGAAGGATTGTTGAATACTATATGGAATTTTGGATGAAGAGGTTAAGGATTACATGTGAAATAATAGATGTCCACTTTTTATAAGATTATCATCCAAGATTTGATTTTACATAAATTTTAAAGAATCTTCAAACAGACTCATGTTGATAAGTTAGTTAAGTTTTAGATGTTTATTATCAAATTTACATTGTTACTGTGGCTAGTCCTTAAGAATCAACAAAGACTTTTTAAAGTTTCTCCATGGTAGGGTACTTTAAAACAACTGCTTAATTTTAAGTTGAAAAATAATACTAGAAGTATGTGGAAGCCAGTCATGTAAGTTTCTTAAACAGATTAAATGAATATAAATTTACCTAGATCAACTTATTACTGCATTCTGGTTTTTTTTTAAAGATACATTTGCTTATTAAAAGAGACTGATTTTTCCTTAAGCAAAATTTTGTCCTCGCATGCCAAAGGCACTGACAATTAAATCTTACCAGTCTCTTCAAAGTAGTAGTGGGTCATCTCCCTTGAAAATTGGACAAGGACACCTTTCCTTACCCTTTTTTGCTCTTATATTTATATAGGATTTTGAAACACTAGAAGATCATCAATTTTCTTGTGTAGTCATACCTTTGGCACCAAAGACTTACATTAAAACACAAAACAAACATCCTACAAAAATGAGGCAAAGAACCAGGAAGAAATATCCAGGAGGTCATTTTAGTCTCTACCAGTTTATTATAAGATTTAAAAAGAAAGTTTAATGAGCCATACCTCAGGATAATGTCACATTGATTCTGCCTTTTTTTTTAATGCTATCTTTGCAAAATATATGTTTATTAGGCAAAAAGATGTTAAAAAATAGAAGCTGGGACCCCTGAATCACATATTCTCTATGCATTAAAAGACATACCCACAGAAGAACTTTAAGGTCCCTAAACCAAATGTTCACTAAAATGCTGCCATAGTTGTTTGTGAATGCAACCTGGAATCTACTTCTAGCACCACTAGGTGATTTAAAGACAGATAAAAATGGCCTCTCCCCTCTTTTCTACCTTCTCACATATACCCAAGAAGCTAATTTTATTGAAACATACTCATTGATTTCCTAGCAGAGAGTAGGCATTATCCTGGTACAAATTCAGCCAGTCACTGTGCCAGGCACTGTGCTGGTAGATGATGAATGACACAGTTTATTTTAAACAAATTAATGAAATAATATAAATGCGCAAAGTGCCCTAAAAGAGGAAAAATAAGTTTCATTTCTGCAGGGGGATAGAATAAGGGATCTCATCTAAAGAGCCTTGCAAACAGGGATCTGGTGGGGCACTAGCTTGCCAATTTCACCCCCCTCCATATTTACTAAGGGGGTATCTTAATACTGATGGTGGGTGACTGGTTGTCTTCCGTCTTCTCTTTGATTATTATTAGCTACCATAAACCCATCACAAAAGCTTTTTATTTGCTTAGAGAAAGGTCACCCACTCCTAGTCCTGGTATGGGTTTTCTTCTTCCTACTTTTCCAAATAGCCAAGTTTTCCAAATTATAGCCTTCTTAGTTTTTTTTTCCCCCAAAGAATGGAGAAGAGTTCCATGTAATAAACTCATCAGAATGTTATAGAAATACTATGATTAAAAATCACTATTGAGAAATACCAGTACCCATTAGATAATATTAGTTACTATCAAATATTAATGAAAGCTTTCTAATATAGTACATGGTAAGAAACAGCAGTTGTTAGCAGTGATGGTGTCTTTCTTTTTGTCTAAATACTGAAACATACTTTAATAGTAAGGTTCTTTGCTAAGCACTGCATACAGTGGTTTTATTTGAGGGAGAAACACCATATATTATGGTGTTTAGATGATAAATTGCATTTCCACCAAATTTTCTAAGATAGAATTGTGTGAAGCAACTAAAATGCCCCTTATATTTGTTAAAGAAAAAAAGGATGTATCTCTTTCTAACAACACAAAACAACTCAAAAGGCTTAAACAAAATTTTCATGGATTGAAAAGTAGTAACATGTCCGGCACTTTTAGATACCTAGAATTTTTAGAAATTTTGGCAAAATTGTACTGCCTTATGGTCATTAAAGTTGTGGCTTGGCACTTCTCTTATGTTCCACTTCACTTTGTGCAGCACAGTACACATAGCATTTAATATTGTTTATCATTTTATAAAAGACATGGCTGTTTGCCTTAGATATGTGTTTGCTCATGAAGAATGTTAGTTTTGATATTAGTTTAAGAAAAAAGGTGGTTATTTTAATTATTGATATTAGAATCAGAATTCTTTCATTGCCTTTGTTTATGTCTACATTTCATGAAATAGTGGAAAATTAATGCACTTTTATGGATTTTAGTCAGAATGCAACTCAGCCAAAAAAAGAAAAAGAAAAAGAAACAAACAAACAAACAAAAGGTTTAAACTCCATCAGTAATGGTTTCGGTTTCCCACTTCATTTGCCACATGCAGACTAACTTTGAAAAGTTAAGTATATCATTTGATACCTCTGGAAATATTTCAGCTGTTAAGTCTATAGTTACCCTCCTGCTACACAAAATAACAGCACTGTTTTGGTTCGTTCTTCATATATGAAGATATGACCTTCCTCTCCAAACTAAGAAGTATTTAGCACTAATCTCAAATTCTTAAATTATGTTTGATCAAAATAATTAAATGCCATAATTCTGACAACATGAGCTAGTCAGGAAAAAGACATGGTCTTCAGTGAAGAGATGAATATCTTGCAGAATGTGGATTTGAAATGTAATTCTGTAACTGAGCTTTTTTTTCCCCTTAAACAAATATAGACCATCCCAATGTTTATGATTCCTGATGGTAAAATGAAATTTGCAATAATACTGAGTTTGCTTTCTGAGTTCTCGCCAATATAACAAATTTAAATGTTTTACTAAAAATATGTCCAAGTGGATAAAGGTATTTAGAAGAACTAAATGTTAGTAAGGATGAGTGAAATAATCAAATTTATGTGGGTAAATTAAGAAGATGTTGTGGATGACTTGTGGTATGATGTCAAAATAATGGGTTGAATAGTGAATGATTTTGATTGCAGTCATGGATATCATTTTGGTTCATATAATTTTATTTTGGAGAATTCAGAAGTGAAAATATAAATGCCTGTCTGGAAAATTTAAATGTGATTATAAGAGTTATTAAGAATATTTTAATTTGTGATGAGAATTATAGAAAAGTGAGAATCATTCATTGAAACGTCGAATACATTTAGGGAAATACTACCCCACCCAAACTCTGGGTGTTTAATTTGTTAGATTAAAAAAAATATTTCATCATTGCATTTTAATTATATCTGATTTCCTAGAAGTGGCAATTGTGTACTTAAGGATTTACATACAGTAGAACTAATCTCCATATATAAACAATACCTACAGAGATAAATAAATTAGCCAACCTTTGACAAGTTAAAGGTTTTGAAATGAGATGGTTGGAGGAAAGCTTGTGGTACATTAACCTTGGTTCAAAGGTGTGGAAAATGTATCATTATTAAGATTTTGCCTTTCATGAAAATCAGAAATCAATTTTGACCATGAACTCCCTAAGGGAATGTAAATTCCCCAATTTGACAGTTATAATGTGGCCCATAGAATTTCCATAATGTAGTGGCAATTTAAGAATGGTCTCATGTTATGCAGTAAGGTGTCAGGACAATTCTGCAGAATACTAAAGCATATATAGATGTTGGAAATTCTGGTGTCAGCTAATAAAAATACCTTGAAAGAGGGCTTGAATTTAGCTCCTGAATTGCATATTAATGGTGGACTTTATATTGTGGGGTGGGGGGTGTGTGCTAATCCAAAGTTCTTCTTTTTCCCCCTTTTAGTTCTTCTAGTTGGTTTAAGATTTAAATTGACATGAGATAGATTAACAGGAGAAAGTAACCAGTTTTATTACATATGTATGTACAGGGGTTCCATAAGAATAGAGGTGGAGGACAAATTGGGCAATTGAGGCTTGTCTGCTATCTTGAGCTAAGGAAAAGTGGGGAGTAGTGGTTGGACTTCAGTGGTGAGAAGGCAATTAACATGGAAATGGAATAGCAAATGTTTGGTAAACAAGTGTTTGCTGGATCATCTTAACAATGAGACACAGAGAGGATTTTGATCAAAGAAGCCTTGCTGGGTTCCTCCCTATCTACCACACCTAGTTCGTATTAAAATATAGTTATCTGTGATAATTCCCTTCCTGGAGCAAGTCCTTTCTAAATTATTTTAGGCAGTTAGGAGGAAGGTCATAGTTTCTCGAGTCTCTTCTTAAAAATAACCAGCTTAAAATAATGTCCCCCAAAAGTCATATTTTGGAGTGGCAAATGCTGCTCCCCCTCATTATGACATAAGGACTGCCCAATTTTTGTTCTGTGTAACTACAGGGGAAGTATAACACACACACACACACACACACACATATGTGTATCTATATATATTCATTCATTCATTCATTCATTCATATTATCTTTTCCTTTTTTTCTGTTAGAGAAAGCACTGGTGGAGAAATACACACTTACCTTGAGCCTTGGTTTCCCCAGGTGCAGTTCTAATAGCTCCAGTGCGGCACTGTGTCAGCTTTGCCAAAACACTCTAAAGTGGAACCGGATATATACTCTGCCTCATTTCTGGTTTGATTTACAAATCTAAAACATTCCTCCCAGCCCATTTGAGCCCTCACTGGTTTATGGACCGAGGATGTATATTATTTCCTCAAAATAGATTATTACTTGTTCTATCAGGTCTTAGAAACCAAACTCAGATTTCAAATCAGCTGGCCTGACATTGAACAATGACCAGCTTTAATTGTGCAGAGCAATGCAATTTGTAAAACAGCACGATGGCCACTGATGTTCTGCAGAGCTCGTTTCTGTTCACTGCTCCACTACAGTATCAGTATATCATTTATAGAAATGTATAAAACTAATGCAGAGTAATAAATCTCCAAGGACTTTTAACACTTCATCTGACTAAATACTGTGAGGGCTATAAAATTAGGGAACTAAGATTGATAAAGAAATTAACCAATTAGGAGAACTTAGATGATTTTTTTTAAGAAATTAGGCTGAAAATTGAGGATTTTATGACATTTTAATTTGTTTTGCAAACACTGAATATGGGATAGTAAGTATTTGTGGCATTCAAACCTTCTAATGGAAAAACCGTTAGTATAGAGACAAGTTTTCTGGTCATTTATTATCATTACTGTAAAATTGCCTAAGTCCTATAATACACAACAATATTTTATATGTACTCTTGTCAAGTTTATACTTGATAAATAATTATCTCTGTGTAAACATGAAGCCAAACTTATTTTAACGGCCATTAGTAGGTATCTGTAGAAGTATTTTTCATTGCTTTTAAATTCTTCATATTCTATTCTTGTTCTCTATAAAAGAAGGAAATGATATCAGACCATTGTACATAGCGCTTGAATTTAGATCACGTGTATGGCAGGCCCTAATATTTGGGCAATGGAGTATAGCTGTCTACTGAAAGACATGATATCACAATGCATAGTGCTGAACCTCAAAAAGTGCCCTGGGCTCCCTTTACTATGGTAACCATATTGAATCATTTTTTAAGCTTCCTGATCGATGTTCAACTGGTCAGCAAGTTAAAACTGGTCCTGGGCAGCCTGCCCAAGTGAATCATTCCAAATGGATATAATGACAACAATTCCCAAACTTGGCACCATCCGCCAGAGATAAAGCCTCAATACTTCACTTTGAGTCCTAGCCTCTGGCCAGTGGCAGACATGGCCCAATTCTAGTCTGTCTGAGAAAATAAAATGGCTTTTCTGTTTGAGCAGGTATATCTATGGTTATGGACCAAAGGGAAGGGTAGCAATAACACAAAAGTGGTAATGCTGGTGACATGCCTTTTTTTACTTTATGTCTAGAGTGACTTTTCTCAGCCACAACCCTCAGTAAAAAATAAATAAATAAATAAATAAATAAATAAATAAATAAATAAATAAAAATAAGACATTTAGAAGAAAATCAGAACTGGTTGTATTCAGTTACTTTCTTTTTACAACTCTTTCCTGTGCTGTTAAGAGGTTCTCTTCCTAATTAGGTTCTCAGCCCTTTTAATAACTGCTATTCACCTTGTGGCTTCTGTTGTATTTTATTGATTTTCCATATGAAATAAAGTATTACTGTTTTAAAGAAGTTCAACATTATGGGAGATTAGGATGTTTTTGCAGTTTTCTATTGCTAAAATGGATAAACATCACTTTGTACTCCTGTATCACTTATTTATCCAATTGACTTCATTTAAAATGGTACATAAAGTCTAGACCAGGGGTCAGCTAACAACACCTAGAGGGTCAAACCAGCTTACTGCCTGTTTTTGTAGATAAAGTTTTATTGGGACATATCCATGCGTTTTCATCTACATATTGTCTATGGCCGTTTTCACACTACATTGACAGATCTGAGTAATTGCAGCAGAGACCATGACCCACATAACATTTATAGGGGACATTTGCCAGCTTTTTTTCTATCTTAGGCTATCTTTACACAATGCAAATAAATATATGCATTTTAGCTAGGATGTTTAAAGTAGAGAAAGTGATCAAATTAATTCCCAGTTTATTTTAGGTCGGAAATGGAAATACTCAGACGTGTGGCATTTTATGTGTATTGGGCTATGTGAAAGAGCTCATCAGGAAAAGGCAATCTGTTGTATCTTTAAGATAGTTTTAAATGAATAAACATTAAGTTATGTCTTAAACAAAATACTTTAAAAATTCTCATTTCTTTAAGATAATTTTTAGGAAGTTGCTAAAAGTAATAATCATATATAAAAAATGATAGTACAGCTAGAAAGTATTCAACATAGGCTGTCTTAAAATCTCTTACGACCTGGATGGATGAATGGATAGATGAATTTTATTATTTTCTTTATATCCCAAATACTTTAATATAATGAAATTTGATTTCTTATTCAGAAATTTCAACTTAAATTTTTCAAGATTTCTATTATGTTAACATGCAATATAATTGTGTCATGTATAAACTTTTTCAAAGAAATTTAGAGACTTCTAAATGTGAGGATGATTCTTTTTTTTTTTAACTCAAAAATACATGCTGTTATGGAGTAAAAAGCCATAGTATGGCTGTCCTTTTAAAATCTAGTTGAAAGCCAGATATACTTTTGCTTGAAGTGATATGGCTTTTTTACAAATAGATGACATAAAAAAATACTCTCCACTTTCTTGTGATTCATCTTTATATTTTAAGAAAGGAGGATTTGTTCTGTTTTCCCCCTTTATTTGTTTGTTTCCTGAATGCAGTGAGAGTTCATATTCAGTGTCATATATCTAGAATTTATTAGGAGGAGAGGATGTGGAAGAGCACCCTTGAAGCAGGGATATACAAGTATAAATTAAAAAAGAAAATATAGGGTATTGTAGATCCTTCTACTCATCCCTTATCCTACAGCAGCAAAGAGTGCACTTTGGAAGGTTTCTGGAGAGATCATTTCAATGTGCAGAATCAAAATATCACAAGCTCTTGACTTTGGATAGACTGTGTTACAATTTAACCATGGATTAAAGTCTCTTCATTTCCTGCACATACATTAAAGTGAGGGCTAGAAGAGTCATTCTGGAACTTCTAAACAACCCCCACTGAAGAATGTGTTCACCAGTATCATTTTCTGTGATGCTTCCTGAGCAAGATAGTGCTTTCATATATTCACTTTGCTTCTTCTTAGAGAACATTCTACTCTTCTTATGGAATGGAAAATGAGCCCATTTTCTGTCATACGATTTCTATATCTTTATAAGAAATGACAAATGCATTTCAGTGAGGTTTATATATCAGAGAATGTACGGAGGCCTACACATTGTAAATGGTCAATGTTTGCTTACTGTTTCCATGTATGAATGAAGAAACAGACTGAGCAGCCAGTTAAAGTTCATTCTGGCTCCCTGGGAATATTTAATTTCAGAAACCATCCCTGTGCTAGTAAATACCACAGTAGCAGTATAATTAGAATGAAATGAGAGGGAAAAAACAGTAACAGATCCTTCTGATGCTAATTTACTGGGGATATTGTTTTAGTGGGAGGGGAGAAAGGCAAACAAAAACTAGTTTTGTTTTTGTTTTTTGTGCATAAAAGGAAGGCTTTCCAAGAAAGGACAGCAGTTGAAGAAAAAAAAAATAATATACTATTGCCATATACAACGTGGATGAATATCAGAGACATAAAAGCCAGACACAAAAGACTTTATGCCATTTATATACAGTTTAAGAACAGGAAGTCCATCAGTAGCCTGGATGGGAGGGTGACTATTGACTGGGGGGAGGAAGGAGAGAATCTTCTGGGTGGTGGAGATGTTCTATATCTTAATCTGGATTATAGTTACCTGGGTGTATTTATATTAAAAGTCCATCAAGTTCTCTACTTTCTGTACTTAAGGTTTGTGAACTTTGTAGCTCAATAGAAAATCTAATAATAATAATCTGAAAATACGTCGTGGAGGGGGCACCAAATTTAGTCTTTGGAAGAAAAGCAATGGAAAACCCCTGGTCTAAAAACTCTGCCGAATTTAATTTAGAAAACTTTTCTGAATAAGGACATTTATAGTAATTTTTTGCAAAACACTTCAAATCCCAAAGGATGGTTAGCATGCAGTAAATTCACATCTATTTAGCTTCAGCAAGTTGAAGGCTGCTGAGCATAGTTTTGTTGATCCCTTGAGGACTTATGCTTAAAAGCAATGTCTTTCTTTTTCTTTCCAGATTGGCAGATTGCTACTCTGGCTTTACTCTTGGGCGGTGCTGCCATCATTCTCATTGCATTCCTGGTGGGTTTGATTTCTATCTGCGTGGGATCCAGAAGGCGCTTCTACAGACCTGTTGCTGTCATGCTTTTTGCAGCGGGTAAATATATTCATTACTTTCAAATTGGTATTAAAGTTGCATGAACCTTTCTACCATCCTCCCTTCTCATGCAGAAGCAGTATGTGGTTGCTGCATTATGTACAAGTTGAGAGGCATTTGTTGTTTTCTAAGGTAAAATGGCTAACGGTTTATCATGATATCAGTTTTTAGTGTGTTAAGTGTTTCACAGAGCACAGTGGAAGTTTCTAAACTTCTAAAACATGAATAAATAATAGTTTTTGACAAGGCTGTTGCCTGGGGAATTACAGCAGATGTATTTACCAACGGTCTTTCTTCAAATCCATTTTTTTCCCTTTCTTTTACTGCCCCCTTGGTAGTCTTAAAGCAGCATTATTTTTTCTGATGTGAAACTGGAAAAAAAAATCCAGTATATGTACTCTTAAAGGTATAAGTCTGGACATAAACATGGTTATACATTATAACTTGAAACATCAGACGAATTGATGTCAATTGCATACTAATTAATTTAACAACCATTATTCTGTGGAGTACAGCTTGGCTTAAAATATCAACTAATGTATAATGGAGATTTTACTAAAATTCAGGGAGCTATTAAGAAAAGGAATTTATAAGACTAAAAGCCTAGTACATTATTTTGTGTGTTTAAATTTTCATTTAGAATAGCCTTAAATATATATTGTTCTTTGACTCAAACTGAAATATTCTTGTGGTATCTTCAATTTACCCTGTCAATCATATCTGATTTGAAGACTGCAAAATAAGCCCTTATGACTGTCAGTAATGAAGACACTAACAGAACCATCTAGGCTGTTAGATAGATTTTTTAAAGCTGTTTAAAGATGGGGCTAGATGAAATTTCTTAGGATTTGAGGGTAGTTTGAGCTATAAATGTAAAATCAGAAGTGTTCTGCTGCCCCCTGCTGTTTGTGTTCATCTTCTTATATTGATGAAGACTGTTCAGAATGTAGGTGTCATAAAAATGAAGATCCAAAGTGCTGAAGAAAGCTAGAAATATGTCTAATTCAAATCTCTTAAGTACTTGCTCAAGATCACATAGTGGCAGATCTAGTGGTTCATCCATTAAACCCTCACTCATTTATTCAACTCTATTGAGTGCCTATTACCAACTTCTAATAGAGTAGAAAACATTACAAAAATATTTTGAAGTCTCAGGCAGTGACCATTGATCTCATGTGTAATAAAAGGTCTCTATTGTGAATCATATAGTATAACTTGAATATTCTCCTAAGGAATCCAACACCATTCTCTAGTTTAGTTCATAGATTTACCATGGCTCTATTTCTATTTTTAAAATGAAATAACTTAGATATTTTAGCTGTAGTATATTTGCTTTTGTAGTTAGGATTTATTAACATAGTGATTAGGTGATCAATTATAGAATTTCTTGATAGATTGTTCTGACATGACATACCATTCTTTAAAACTGGAATTATGTTTTGAATAATTTTTAGAATGCTCAGGTATTTCTGATTTTAGGATGATATAGAGGTATTCTAGTCATTCTCTTATAAATAGCCAATATTATTATGCTACCTAGTTACTATCTCATTTAGCCTTTAACTTACCTAAATAATGACATGTGCAGCATCTGTAAAGTGGTGTTTAGAGAATCCATTATAAAACTTGCTTAGAAAAATAACTGGAAGTTTCCAGTTTTTTCTAAAAAAAGTTCTGTATGTTTTTCCAAGTATGAAAATATGAAAATAAGTTCTGGTTGTAACAGAAAACATTATAAATGAACATAAGTTAAAGGTAATGGACTTGGTCAAAATGAAGATTTTGATTAAGCTCTCACCGCCACAAATATTAGTAAATAATAAGATAATGAAAGGAATCAATCCCTACAGCAATAGTAATGTAGTATTATTCTAATGTAGTGAGACCTAAAATGAGCATTATACTGATACATTTTTAAAATGTCCATGTGCTGAGATTTAATTTGACTCATTCTTTTTTGACACTGTGCTTATAGAAACTTTTTGAAATTACCTTTAGTTTACTGTTCACTTTGCATATAAGCAGGGTAAAACTTGCTGGTTATTTGAATCATGTCACAAAGAGATTTCTCTCCCATCTGCAAAAGTCATTAAGGAGTAGCCTGTAGCTGATTTCTAGAAAAGATATTCATTACACATAATAGTCTATTATTTATTCAGGCCTAAGATTAACAAAATTGGAAAATCTGTGTACTTGAAACAATGCTAGCTAAAATAATGGTGGTTTATTTTGCTTGCTTCTTAGTAAACAAACTTATACTAGTGATTGGCTTGTCTCATTTGTAATTTAGTTTAGTGATTCTTTGGAATGTGTATTTGAGGACATTTCCCCTTTTTATTCATCTTGGTGTATTTGAAAATGGTCTGCATTTCTCCTCTTTTCTAAAAATGTTTTCTTCTCCAAATAATATCAAGCCTTATCTTGGTGTTTACACATAAAGAGAATGATATCTATCTCAGCAAAGAAGTATTATCTTTTCTTCTGCTGAGACATGCAGCACATAAAATAAAAACAAACAGTGCTACTACATAGAAACATCTGTGTACAGGACTACATATTTACTTAATACAGTACTCTGTGCTGTGCCTGGTACTCTCAGGCACTCAATAAATAGTTGAATGACTGATGGAAAAAAAGTCTAAGGTATGTGGGTTGTAATCTGGTAGGGGAAAATAAGCATGTAAACAACTAGCTAACTGTAATTGAGTTTTTCTTAAACCTTTTCTCCCTTTGCAATTTATGAAGCAGTAAGTTTCTTTATGTAGCCACAAAGCTAAGACCAAAGCAGTTTTTAAAAAGTAATAGTTATAAAATTATTTTTTTTATTTATTCACATTTTCATTCATTTAACAAATATATGTTGGGCATCTGTATAACTATACTGTATAACTATACTTGGTGTTAGATAGTATGCACTAAGGGTTTTTACTAAAAGCTGATGATTAAATCTCATAAAGATAGCCAAAGATTTTAAAGGTTTTCTTTTTTTTATATTTTTCTCTGAGATCCTTAATTTAGGGTGGGCTTGTTACGTGCTTGAATACTTGTTAGAAGAGCTAAGAGCTAGCCATCACTGCAGCCCATCTAAAATGTCCCATGTTTCACAACTCTCTTACTCACTGGTCCTAGAAGTCTAGACTTCAGAATAAGATGTTATCTATAATAATAATAATAATAATAATAATAATAATAATAATAATGTTGATAATAATAATTAAGCATCTACCATGTGTCATACTACTAGACCTTAAAATTAGGTATTTCTTTTCCTCATTTTTATCAGTGAAGAAATAGGTTTAGAAAGGTTAAATAATTCCCCAAGGTTATCCAACTAGTAAGATGCAGAGTCAGTTTCATCTCAGGGCATCTATCTGACTTGAAAATCCAAATGAGGATTCACGAGTCACCTTTACTTGGGTATATGTAACATGTAGAAAAACAAGAGCAGAAGAAGCCTTGAATTGTGAGTACAGCTGCCAGCTGTTTGCCACAGTTGAAGCCCATCCTGTAACTACAGTTACTCCATCTCTGGGGAGCAACACCTGAAGGTAGACATGTCATAAAGATCACAAACTGATCAGGGCAGTATGACTGAACCATAGCACATCATGAAAGCTGTGCATGTTTCCAGTGGAGTTGACTAGAGCATATTTCTTATTGTGTGACTGATAATGATAGATAATACATGATGAAATTCTGATAACTGGCATCTAGTTCTCACTTAAGACTTGGTGAAATTAGAGCAGCTGCCTCTTTCTGGGTCCTCTTCTTTTATTGTCTGGCTTTACAGATCTTTTTATATCCCACTGGAACTTAAGATGATTGCTTGCTTTTATTCCAAGGCCTTTACAATTTGTAGAAAATTTCCAATCTTTTATAATTTATATTTTAAATAATAGAATCCCCACTAATTATTATATTAACAATGTTTGCTTTTTGGTATTTCTGCAAAAAGCCTCCTGTAAATGCTTATGCAGAATGGTGTTCTTTTTTCAGATTCCTACAACTGCTTTCCATCGCTAAGCTATCTTCGATTAGAGGCTTGTGATTAGAGGCTTGTGTTTTGTAGCCCTCCTCACCATCCTGTAACACAGTGAGATGGCTGGAGGTATTGTGAGTCTAGATTTTGACAGGAAAATCAGAGTCCAGCTTAAATTACATCCAAAAAAGGAGTTCTATTCACAGATCTTTGTTAATATCAAACTCTCTTTTGGCTAGAACAATCTACAGTATCATTGCCAATAATTTCCTATGCACTACTACTTTTAGTAGTTATAGATTTTATTTTAAAAAGAAAAATTGATAACTTCATATTAATTAACCCTTGAAGTGCAAATGTTTTTATTTTCCAAATAATTATTTCCTTTATGTACATGCTATATTTAGGGACTCGTCTGCTAAGTCCTATCAATGCTGTCTTTAAATTATCTTCTAAGTCTGTAGCTTCTTTTCATATACCACCATTACTGCCTTAGTTGAGGACATAACTCTTCATTAAGTAGATCATCTCAGTCCCCCAATGTGAACTTCCCCTACTTTGTTTTATTTTTCTATAACATCTGACTTAAAATGACTATGTGACTCCTTCCTTTTCCTTTTCCTTTTCCTAGAATTCAGTTACTCAGTTTTTTTTGTAGTCTTTTTGTACATTTTCTGATCTTTCTTTCCCTTTGATATCACCTTAGTCAATACAGCAGACAGGTATCCATGCATGGACTAACATTCTAGGGGCCTGTCTTTCTCCATTCACCTCCCCATTTAATCTGTCTTGCACACAAACGAGTGAAATGTATTTCTGAAATACAAATCTGTTCTTGTCACTTGTCCCCATTGATTTCCCCAGAGGCAGATTCCGAGACAAGGAATCAAGTGCAAGTACTTCATCTGGAAGGTAAAAGAAGTGGTAGAGAAAGTGAGTCAGGCAGCCAATAAAGAGTACGTTATCAAACCAGTTGTTAACTGTAAACAGCTGGAGCTTACTCCTCCTGGAAAAAAATCCAGAAAGCAGGGGAGAACACACACCTCAGAGTTATCTCACTGGAAGGAATAGGGAATGGAGTATTTATGAACTAAATTCTGAGAATCATTGGTAAGGACTGCTGGTGATGATGGGAGATAGAAGTGTTAATTTTCCAGAATGCCGGGCCTGCCCTATTGTCAGACAAGGAAGCTTGAGTGACCAGAGGAAAAGTCTGGCAAAGAAGTGTAGGTACTGACAATTGTTAAGTCAGGCTGACATACTGGAGCTATGAGGATGAGAGTATGTGAATAGAGCACCAACAGCATGTACAATTAAACTAACCTCTGAGATATCTCCTATAGAAACCAGTCTATTATTTTTATAACACACTAAACCTTTTATAGTCTGAACCAAACATCTCCATCTGAATGTACCCTTCATTCCACCCATGTGAATTTTGTTTTCTATAGGCACACCCTCTTATACCTCTCAGCTGCAGACAAACTGCTTCTTACCACAGGTCTTTTCATCTTTCTCTTCTGACCAAGTCCTATCTGTCCTTCAAGAACCAGTTCAAATGATGCTTCCTCTTTGAAACCCTCCCTTTCTCCAGACAGAAGTAGTGCTTGAAATATTGTTAGAGCTCAGTAAACATGTGATGAATGGATTATAATTGAATATGCTGCTACTACTACTGTTGGACACATTCATTTGCAATTATCTCTGTGTGTGTGTCTCCACCATAGAATATCAAAGGGCAAGAGCCAAGTCTTGTCTCATCCGCTTCCCCCAAAACACAGTGGGCATCCAATAAATGTTTGTTAAGTTATACAAGTATTTCCTTAGAAGAAAATTTTGAATATTTCATTATGAACATTATGAGTATTTCAGTATTGAAAACATTGAAAACTATCCCCTCTAAGAAAACTAGCAGTAACAAGAATTAGTACCTACAAGTTCTTCTCATGCTTCTGTCCACACCATTATACGGTCAGTAGTCTTGTTGCCTCTTTTTTAAAAAGTGGAGAGGAGGATTAAAATGAAATTCAAATACCTTAAAATTTTAAAAAGCTACCTAACTATCTTTGTTGTTTCTAAGATAGAGCATACAGATTACCACAGCCAGTGCCTATTATGTTTCATTGGTTGAAAGTAAACTAGAATAAAATATGGTGTTATTTTCTTGAGTTCTGAACTCATTAGGTTTGTTTGTTTCCTTTGCAGCATCTACAAAAGGCAAGAAGGCATTTTTACTTGCATCTATGGATTTTATTAAATGGAGTTATATTTGTTTTCTCAATTTTGCTATTACATGCATGCTTTCTCAGTGATACCAAAGAGTAAAGTAATTCAGGGTAATTTTAGGGTAATTTCCATCTGGCTACACTACAATAAAGTTTTATCTCTAAGAAAACTGCTCTGGAGAGTATGCCAGTGGAGCCTCATAAAGTTGTATTTCCACTTCTCCACTAGAGAGAAATTAAGTCATTATATAATATACCATGGAGGACAAATAGTTGCTAAATAAAACACTTTGCAATGAAAATTAAAAGCAGTCTTGCTAAGCACATCACTCCAGGGACTGGCTGATTTACAAAAGAAGCAATATAGTCCTTTAGAATGTAATGCACATCAGTTATTACTTCTGCTCAAACTCCTTTAGTACCTGCCCATCACACACTTAGAATAAAATCCAGGCCCCTAGCCATAGTTCACAGGATCATCCCTGAATTGGCCCCCGCCTGTCTTTTCCCTCTCATCTCATGCCACTCTCTTGTTCTCTGTACCACAACCACAGCATCCTTACTGATGAGCCACTGCACTCAGTGTGTTCCTGCATCAGTTTTGCACTTTCTGTGTCCTCCACCCACATTGCTTACTCCCCACACTGTATTGACCTGCACCCCTCACTTCATTCAGGTCTATGCTCTAATGACTCCTCCCCAGAGAGTCCTTCAGCTCTCTATCTAAAGAGCATCCTGCATCTCTCTGCCTCTTATTTTCTTGCTTTCTTATCTTTTCATTGTCTCTTAGCAATACTTGCTATATTCTGTATTTATTTACAATGGACTGCCTACCCATGAGGGTAGTAACTTTTGTTACCATTGCCTTAAACAATATCACTTTAGAAACATTCAGATATTTATTGAATGAATAAATTTGTCAAATGAGTTCAGTCCTATCTTGCCAGGGTCAGTCATCATTTGACTAGTGACCAGAGTATAGAAACCTTAAAGAAAAATGCATTTTTATTCACTTACTTAGTAACTTTGGATGTTTTCTTCTGTAGCTCATGGTTGATAGTAATTGATTTCTTATTAGTTTTCAGACATTTAAAACATGAAAGCACCCTATCACAAAGGCATAAAGTCAGCTGAAATTTTTTTTAATTAATATACATTTAGCACTTGCAAACTGGAAATAGATGAAGTATGAGTTATGTAATTTGCTGTCAGTTGTCCTAACAATGACTTAAACAAACTTTTTCTGAGATTTTTAAACTATAAACAAGGTGTGGTTTCAATTTTGAATGGAAGACATCATCTCTTGTGTAATCCAGTGTCTTCCATATAAACTAACAGAATAAATACCACTTTATTTAGATATTTTTAAAAACCTCCTTCCTTATTAATTGGCATATTTTATTATGTATGACTCATTACATTTCCCCTTTAGCCCTGATTGAGAACTAAGATTTAACTAAGAACTAAAAGCTAAATTTTGTGCTCTATTGGAGTAGTCTTATTAGCCTAGTTTTTCTAGTACCATTATCTCTCCTGCCTTCATTGACTTAATTCTTTTTTTAAAGTAAGTGAGGAATAAATATCTAAATGTCATCTGTTACATCTGTCAGAAAGGGTATAATTCAGTATGGCTTCTTGACACAGGTGACTTTTAAGTCTCTTTTTTAAAGACAGGTATGGACTAGATGGGAGGAAAAAAATGAACATTGTTTTTGATTGTAATAATATGAGCAAATACATTAAAGTAGGACTTGCTAGAATATTGAGTTGAGTTAGATGACATCGAGAGGCAACAAAAAAGCATGTCTTGTCACAATTGACCAGTTTCATCAGCACAAATGAATTCTCATTTCTCGAGAGCATAAATAAATAAGGGTTTTAGCAGGTATTCAGGGTCACTATTCTTGGGGAGCTTTTTATAGGTGTTGTATAGTGAAACAATTTAGCTTAACTAGTACTTTTTGCCATAATAGTGGTAATTATATATGCGTGTGTAGAATGAGAATTACTAATTTGTATGCTTATATAAATTAATGCACTGATTATATCACACTATTATAGTGATTTACTAATTATTAATAGTGTAATTCTTACTATATTATGCTTCTAGATGCTAAAATAAACAATACTTCAATGTTTTTGTTTGTTTGTTTAAAAAGTAATTCTCATATGCAGGTGTATTTATATGTTCTTTTATTTTTTGTAAATGCATTTTTAAAATTTTCCTTTGCTTTTCTCTCAGTTGTTTTACAGGTTTGCAGCCTGGTTCTTTACCCAATCAAGTTCATAGAAACTGTGAGCTTGAAAATTTACCATGAGTTCAACTGGGGTTATGGCCTGGCATGGGGTGCAACTATATTCTCGTTTGGGGGTGCCATCCTTTATTGCCTGAACCCTAAGAACTACGAAGACTACTATTAGAACCAATAGTCTCAAATTGGAAAAAAAAAGATCCAACAAGGATTATGTCTGCATCTTTTTTAACTCACTATTTTCTAAAACACTTGTGGAGCATCAAGCAGTTTGCTCAGTTGATTTAATATCTTTTGCCTTTTGGCTGTCAACATCTCAACATCATAACCAGCTTTTACAACCATTTTAGGGACCTGCACAAATTAAGAGAGCTGATTAGACATAGGCAAATGCTACAAACTTCCGATATGTTTATGTCATTTTTCTTGACAAGTGAAGGGTCTGTGTGACAGCAATCATTGTGAAAAACTAGTTGGAATGAGAAATGCCTGAGTCTCCTATTGCCTGCAGGGGAGCAGCTGGCATAATCCACACTTAGAAGTTCCTCTGTGCTGACAAGAATTCCACTGTTAGAGTCTTTATCACCTGCTTTTCCCACCTAGTATCTTATATTGGCCATTGATTATTTGCTTGAGTGAGCTCTTGAAAAGTGAACAACTCATCAGTATCTAATAGAGTTATGAATGTAACTGGTTAATGGTACGTATTCCACCTTCAAGAGTACTCTTTTTAATGGAAGATTAAGCTTTGGCAATCAGCATTTCCCTGAGAAGGGGAGTCAATACTTGGAGACATGTGCTTTTTATTATGTGGTCAGAAATTGTGCCTCAGCCATATTTAGAATGAGGAAAATTGGGAGTCTCTACTTTCCCTGGGGCAGCTAGAGAGAAATGCATGAGTTGCTTTTGTCCTAAGTACCCTTAAATCATTTATTAAACATTATAGCAAATAACTGTGCATATATGACAAGCTTAAATATTTTGATAGAAGATGGGCCATTAGTATAAATGGCAATAAGTTGTTCCCTAGCCCTACACTTGCATTTGCCTATTACACATTAATATTTGCTCTAGTGAAGTGATTTGAACACTAACTTGTACACATCATTAAGAGGCTTAGATGGATATTCATTCACACTTATTTACCATACAAAAATACATATACCTTAAGGCTTTTGCTCTATGTTCTCTACTATTTCACTGGACAGTTTTAATAGAATTGTTTAAGAAGACAAATTGAAATGGTGTTATTCTGAAAATTTATAATTTTCCTGTAAGCACTGTAGTTCAAAAGAGAGTAGCTATTAGGATGATCATTTTGTTTAAGGTTTATTAAAATAGAAGGCTGCCTTTTCTTCAAGTATTTTAAATGTCTTTATTAAAAAATAAAGGAATAGTGATAGATTTATATAAATGTCTAAATATCATCAGTTATCACCTGGTCCTCAAGTTAAGGGACTGATTTGTGCATACAGTTAGGATGGATTTATGTTAAGGGAATTATTCATTGACTGTTCAAATGGAAGAAAATATCAATAATAGGGAATAAGTTTGCAACTGATCTCACTGCAAACTTGTTAACCCTGTTTAATATACAAATTTGGATAGTTTAATTATAAACATATTTTTATATCAAATATACAGCTCTAATATTAAAGTTATAAATAATTATTTTTGTTAACAAAGACACTACAACAATATGTCTTAATTTTGGCCCTCTTGCAGAAAGAAGCATTGGAAAAATCATTTAAGACATACCTATATTCTTTTGTGTTGCAAAATGTGTTAAGAGCAGGACCACATCAATAGTATTTAATAATTTGCTTTACCTCCCAAAGCAGAGTTGTGCTTTCAGCTTGTCTTAAGAACTGTTGCCAAAACAACAGGAAAAAAAAGAACTATTTTATTATTTAGATGCTTAAAAAAAACTCTTATGACTTTTCTATAGAATTACAAATTATGGAGAACCAGGCTTATTATTTTAGCAATGACAGACAAAAATGACTAAATGCATTCTAGAGAAACCATTATAAAAGTATATGATTCTATATAGATTCATAAAAAACTGAGAGGAAATTTTCTAGGAAGATATTAATATTATGGAATCTTTTGAAGCAGTTTTCTTAAGAAATGCATAGTAAAATCTGGGCCAGACTGTCTTACAGTTAATTACATGTCAGAGCAGCATGAGAAATACAGCATTTGTTAGAAAGGGATTTCAACTACTAAACACTCTCTATTGTGAGAAAATCTCTTTATTCCTAAATAATGGAAGAACAGTACTTGGATGCTGACATCAATGAGGCACTTTTCTTAGTCCTACTGGAGGATGCAGTGTGCTGTAAAACAAATATCACATATCAAGTCTTACCAAGTTTTCATTCTGTCAATATGACAAACTGGAATGTTACAGAATATGTTATCGGCTAAGGCACACATATTTGCAGTTTACTGAAAAGTAAATTTCTTATATAGCTTTTTCCCCCTTCCCAGTGAAGAGCCCTGTGCTATATTTTCTACCATCATTAATGTTTGAAAGTGTTTTATTGCTAACCAGCTCAATGTAACATGAGTTGTTGCTCATCTGAAATACTGTTTTGTCTTTCAGAAAAAAAACACAAGTGAATTTTCCACTTACATTAACATTATGTCTTTGCATCTTTAGTTGTATGTGATGTTTTTTATAAGCAAAACCATTAACTGTAAACCCATTGTTAATCTTAGAGAGAGATACACGTGCACACATATAGCAAAAAATAATCAGCAGGGCTAGTTATTTGGATTTCTTGCACAAAACTAGCTTTTTGTAAGTTCAACATGTAAATTTTAAAGACAAATATAGTCATAAGTGTTTGAAATATAAATGATATATATATGGATTAGCATGTACCTGTATATTATTAAACATGCAATGAACCGACTGGTAAGTGACGTCTAACTGTATGGCTAGCAATGTAATTTATTCAGACTGTATTTTTGTACAGAGCAGCACACACTAACCTATGCCTCTGTGTCCTCTTTAATGCCTAAAACTGTGCCTAGAAATTTCATCTGTCTTAAAAAATGAAATATACTTCATGCTGTTTATGCTATTAGTTTACTGCTGTTCTATATTTATTGTTTTTAAATATATGACATGTTTAATACTACTTAAATATGAATGTATTGTATTCTGGTCATTTTTTCTAACAATCCCCTGGGGGAAACCTGTTTCTCACTCCAGTGGTTTTGAGTTTGCAGTTTCATGATCAATTCTTCATTTCATGATTTTTGTAGCTGACATGAAGTTATCTATGTGGAAAAAAATAAAAATAAAAGTGATTTTACTGATGTGGTTTGACTTTTTGTCTTCTCTACTGTGTAGAATCTTTAGCAGGTTTCTAAATTACATGTCTTCAGTTTATTTTCTCCTTTATAATATATATTATTGAGAAAACACAGTTTAATATGATATGGTCATTTTGTGTAAATGTTTTTAAACTATATTTTGTTTCAAATTCTCTCCCAAGATTCTTTTTATCCTCTGCAGTCAAGTTATATGAACACCAAAGTAAAATATAACATTACTTCTTTTTAAACTTGCATTTTAAAATACACAGCAAGAAGATATAGTGTGGGCTGTTCTTTTTCCTACTCTCTAATAACATGATTAGAAACAGGAGTAACAAAAGTATTTGATATTCTGTTTTGGTTTTTTAGTTTTCAGTGTTTGCCAGATATCTTAAAGCAGGATTTCCTACATTATTTCTACTTTTTAATTAAACATGCTAAATTTTCAATACATCTCTACACATGTGTATGTGAAGAAATTTGTAAAGTTAAAGTCAAAATATTCCATCTCCCTTTGTGTATATAAAATGGTGAGTATACTTGGAAAGTTAGATAATAAAATTAACTTGTATGATTGTCAGAAAATTGTCTTCGTTATAAATAAAACTATATAATTGAGCAAACTTTCTTATTGATAAAATTAGTTTTATTTTTGTCATGATGTCCTTTTCATGTCTCATAAACCTTTAAATTTTGAGAGGTTCACAGTATATTTTACTATTAAAAATATAAATCATCTGCAAGCCCTATGATATATTTAATATCAAACTTTCAAAGATACACATATTTTAGTTATACATTCTGACATTTTTGCGTATTTTCTATCATTTTGGAAATTTTTCTTTTCAATGGCCTTATTATGATTTGATAGAGTAGCATCATTCATTTGATGTGTTGTATTTTCAGTATAAAGTACTTATATTTTCTTATACAGAATTCTCATAAGCAGAACACCTTTACAAACATGTCCTACCTGGTTTATACATGACCCAGTTTCTCTGAATTTGGAAGACATGGAGACATAACCTTACTAGGATTTGACAGGGAAAGTCCTTTGCCTTCAAAGATTTTACCGTTAACATGAAACAGGAAAGCAATTTCAATTTGCTTTGCCATAATGGCCATATAACCAGTTAGCAGTTTGTTTTATAAAGCTGAGCCTGTAACATGTCAACAGTGTTCAGTGTTTAAGTCATTGTGGTTAGAAAATAAATTGGTAGTGAAATTATTTTGTATTTATAGAACAATGCACAGAATACCTGGATTTCTAATTTACTAGATTTTCATGTCATGACCTTACATTAATCACTTTTCAGAAGTGCAACCTTAAATGAGGTAAGATTAAAAGAGTAAATAAAAATTAAAATTAAGTGCATAGTATTTTCACAGGAAGCACTAATTTGAATAATTTAACTTATATCAAGTGTTAGAACGTGGTATAGCTAGTTAATGTCAAAGTTAAAAATCAGAGTAAATAACAAAACTTCCATGCAATAAAATACTAAGTTTTTCTTAGATAAGGCAGATTTCCAGATTGGGAAGTCCTCACATTTTTAACAACTAAATGTTGCTACAAGCAGAGGTTTATGTGTCTATACTTGGAAAATCTTTTCAAAGAGTCACCAACTAGGTGATTCACACATTTATATTCCAGCAGTAAGTCTAATGGTTCCAAAGTATAACTAAGAGAACAGGAGCTGAACTGTTCAAGTGGGAAAGATAATATGTGGTGTTTCTAAGCCAAGATTAACAGTACACAAAGAATGGTGTTCTTTGTAAAACTGAAGCTGTGTTGAGAAGTTCACCAGAGAAACTCAGTTTTGGCAAGCAATTATTTCTGAGTTGAATGACTTCATAGGAATAATGATTATAAAAGAAGCTTGGAACAAGTACTGGAAAATTATGTCATCAAACCAGCAAAAACCTTGAATACTTCAATTTGTGCATGTGACAAAGACTGAAAAAATATCAATAATTTATATATAATATGCAAATATGTATAATATATAAAATATAAATTCGTTATTACATATATGCTATATTAGATATGGTTGAGGATGTGTCTGGATGATTTGAAGGCATTTCTTATACTACAGAAGAGTCAATCAGGGATAGACTTAAAACATTACATATATGGGTGAGATTCAAGATGGTGGAGAAGTATGCCAACTATAACTGAAAAATAAATTATTTTTAAAAACATTACATATATGTGATGATGTTACTGAAGACTATTCCTCATATAGCCTATTTAATTAAAATTATAATTCACGAGGAAGAATTCAAAGAAATTGTTTGAATCTGAACAGAAGACATCTCTCTTAAGATTATGAATGGGGAGTTAAATTGTTAAGGAGTAAATGCAAGAGAAACACTCCTTTGATGGTCTTTGATACTGTGTTAACTGAAAAGACAGATAATGGCATCATTCTTGGCATCCTCTCTCAGACAAAATTCTGTATCAGTGTTTGGAGAGTAAGTTCTCTTTCGTGGCCATGTCACTGCTCGGTGGTAATGTGGCAACTCATGGCATCAAGAAAAAGTTCTCCAATTTTTAACTTTTAGATGATTCATAAGCATTATCTAGTTATTATGGTTGTGTTAATTGGCTAGTGGTGTGTCCAAAAGAAGCAAAATGAGAAATTATAATAAAACATTTAACAGTTATGGTCATGAAAAGTAGTATGTTTCTCATTCAACTCCAATGAATGCTGTTCACTGTTGGAAGAAATTTGGCATAAATTTGACAAAATATAGAAATCCTTATAGAGGCATAATGTTTCACAAAAAATTTCTGGTTATATTTTCTGAAGACCTTGATATTTTTAAATGCTTCTTAATGAAGCAGAATTTTGGAAAATTCCATATCCAAAATATTTTTTTGCAAACCTCAGTATTTAACATCTTTCCAGCCAACTTTCAAGACATGGAATACTTTGAGTTACTTTCCCTCATTTTTTCAGGCATGTATAAACATTTTCTCCCCTAACTGTATCAGAAAGTCAGTAGACACTAGTGCATATTTAGCCAGGCATTTGAGCTTTGGAAAGTTTAAATATAATCCTAAACACTGACTTCTTCCTGCTGCTGCTGATTGCATGACATCTTTGAATCAGAAATGCTCTAAAAGTTGAGGCAACAAGACTTATTTGACTATTATGCTATTTGCATGGGGAAAACCCATGTAGCTTGCTGTTTTCCTAAAGGTAGGCTGTTTTTGAATTAATATAAATATGTACAAATTTCATGCGTTTATACACTTGGAATGGTTTGCGTGTTATCTACATTAGAACTGGAGCAGTTTTAGAATTTACAATTTATGGAAATGCAAAGTTAGTTTAAAGACTGGGGAAAATACAGGAAAAGGGGATTAAACCGTTGGATCTCATAAGTTTTACCATCTAGTCTTAACTATGTGGTATAAGACTGTGTAGGTGAGAGTGGAGACCTGACAAGTTGATGTAATTGATTAGCTTTCACCCTTAGTGATTTTTCTGAGAACAATAGAGGACTTGGCAGGCATCCATATTTACACCACATGGCCCTGCACCCCTGGTCAGAGGTGATTACAGCAGAGATGGTTCCTGCTTCAGGCTAGTTCCCTCTGTTTCTCTTGCCCATTAATTTGGAATTGGTCTCTGCATGTTGCTAGTAATAAAATGTATAAACTATGAGGTTTGGTGGTGTATACAGGGATACAAAGAAAAACTGCAGAGAATAAAAGGAATGAAATAGATCTTCCTAGAAAAGCAGTCAAGAGAGATCATGTAAAACCCAAAGGGAATGAAAGTGAGTGGTCTCAATTCCTAGTAAAGTCAAGCTGCCTCGTGTTCCATGAAATACTTGTATGTCCTTACCGTAATTTTCAGTTTCGATTATCCAGTTTTAGTTGGAACCAATAGAACCTTTTGTTAGACAAAGCACCCTTTGTTAGAGGGTTCAATATTCAGGTTGTGCTAAATCTCAGAAAAAGGATTTGGAAGTACATGAAGATTTCTTGACACACTTCTCATCTCACACCAGGGTGCCCAAAACTCTCCTTCCTTGTCAAATATTGCTCCCATTTGTCTCGTTCACAGAAAAATGTTAAGTAGGTGAAAATATTTTAGTGCAAACCTTTCTGTGTATATTTTTTTCAAGATCAAAGTCATGTACTAAAGGGTAAGAAAATAATTATCAGATGGGATGAAAGTTGCCTTGGAATCTCTGAAGCCACTCATTGTAATTCCTCCTCCATATCACATCTAGAATGCATTAGCAATCTACATGTGCTTCACAATTCCAGAAAGCACCATTCACATGTGTTCTCCAAGAATGCTAGTCTTGCTGAACCTGCCTCTTTCTTTGCATTTATGGCTTCTCTTGAGTTCAGAGTAAAACCTCACACAGTATCAACCAACATTTCTATTGCCTTCACTGTAGTGCTGCTTTAGGCTTATGGGAATCAAGCCCAAGTAAAATTATGTTGGAACAAGCCCATTAACTGTATTTGGTAAAAGACTTTACTCATCCAACTCCTCCGGAGACCTGATCTGCATGCTTGCTTAAGCAAGTCAACCCGTCGGTTATTATTATTCTTGGATCATCCTTTGGCTAACATAGTGGTTCCTTAAGTGAAAAAGTATTTATACATGAGCACAGACAACTGAACCCAAGATCCAGGATTTAATCTCCCTCACATTTGTGTTCCCAAGTAAACCTAGGATTAAACAAGAGATGGAGAGTCACCCTCTTCCCTTCTTGCTATTGTGTCCTAAAGGCAAATCTCTGTGTGTGTGTGTGTGTGTTTTAAGTAAAGATCATTACTTGTTCATGATAATCCACTGATATATGTATTTAAATATCAGTTACTCTGTGACATAAACACCTTCAAAAGAACTGTTATTTCTTGCAATGAGACCAAAAATATTTATGTTGAAATGACATGCTACAATTATTTTTTTTTAGTTCTTAGTGCAAAGTATTACAGGCAGTCAAATTATCTGTCATCTCCACAGCTTTCATCCAGGGGCTAAGTCATCTACTTTGAAAGGTTTTGGAGTTTTTTTTCCTATTTAATTTCAAAATAAAGTTCTATTGACTTAGGTGAATTTCAGCTTTGACTGACATTTTTCTGTGATTCTGCATGACGGCAGATGGCCTCAAGCCCTTAAGACAAACTGATTCATCACCAGAAGCAACCACTGTTATAATACACAATTACTGCTTTTTGTGAACAATAACTTTGAATTGTCCAGAGAAGCCACATGCACCCAGAACATGAGACAAAACAGTGGTTCTGACAACTGGTACTACTGAAAGAAGAGTCCCTTAACACTTAATTGATGGAAGACCTCAAGGATATGGTGAGTCTTCTTCCAGGCCATTTTAGTTGTTTCAGTACTTAATATCACTAATACTCTATATCATCATTTCCTCATTTGTTTAATTTTCTCAGGCTTTCAAAAGATCCTTGGATACATTCAAAGAAGAATCAAATCCTTAGCACATTCTCTTTTCCTGTGGCCTGGGCAGCAAAAGCCATTTGTTTTTGAAATACCAGGTAACTGTCATATTTCCTGGGTCAAGGGAAAATGCATGCCTTCTTATTTGTCATTCTTATTTGGATCTAATAGTGCAAGGGAAATTAATTTTGCATTCCTTATTTTTTCATCAGAAGAAATGACATGAGAATCCACATAACAAATATAGCATGAGCCATTTAAGGGTTTTGTATTTTATAGACTATATTTAAATGCTGCAGGAATAAGAATCAAGTGTTAAAAATACATCTGGTCAGGACTTACTTCCTCTTTTCTCAGTGTTTAAATGCAAACACATGCATACTGACAGCTCTTAGAAAAATAGCCCTAATGAGAATTTCTCCCTTTCTCCAGCAGTGGCCTCTACTACCATCTATTTAAAGAATAATAGCAGGTTCCCTACTTCATTCTCATCTCACATCATATGTTTAAAAGAGCAATTTCCATTTTTGAAGTATTGCTGAAAGGAAAGAAGTCATCTTTTATCACAGTCAGGAAAGGTCAGGAAGTCAGTAATCCTCCATTCACTTCCTGACAGAAATATCTTCTTTTCTTCCACAGCAGACCAGAAAAGTGATTTATTTGTGATGGGCATTAATATATAAAATGGCCAATGTACCTAGCTATGCCTGGGCAATCTTTACATGGTCCAGAGGCTTCTTTTATTACCTGCTAAGGTTGTGAATTGAATCTTTGGGAACAAGATTATAGATAGGATTCCCAATTCCCTCCCAGAGCACTCTTTCATAATATCTAATCCTGGCAAAGCCAAATTATATTTGCAATAAAGACCAACCAAGAAGGTCTCTGTTTCTGTACCCACATATTAATCTTTCTTGTGTACGTGTGCGCACACACACACACACACACACACACACACACATACACATACACATATACACACAATTTATGCAAGTTTTTTTTTGTTTCTTGCAAACCATATATGTTTGTTTTTCAGCCCTCCGAACATTCAGTAAGTTTTATTGAGTCTTCAATATAGTCTCAGTACTGTACAAGGATATGGGACATTACTAAAAGTATAACTTGACACTTCACGGTCTCATAATTCAAGTAGGGAACACAAAGCATGCATATAGAAACAGTAATTCTGTCTTATATTGTGGAATGACTTAACATTCTCAAAATTTACTAATTTTATTACTACCTGACACTTTTACTAACAATACAGAGTACGTAGCAAGATTTTGCCCAAAATTAATATGAAGTTAAAAAAATGATACATGTAAGAATCAGTCTGATTTTTCCTGTCCAATTGTACTCTAAATATTTTCTTTTGGAAAAAGAGTAAATGTCTACCTGTATTTTGTATAATCCAAGACATCACTAACTGTAAGATTTTATGTGCCAGCACTTCAGAGATTGTTCGTGTTCTTACCATCACTGTTCTCCCACCTCCCCTACCTTTGAGATAATAATTTCCTTGTTTTCTTTTTATAAAAATAGCTTGACCATGTAACTATTCATCCATATCTACACATTATAGTTTTAGTGTGTTTTTTGAACTCAGGAAAACAGATTTATGCAGTATTTTTGTTTCTGTCTTATTTTGCTCAACATTATGTTCTTGAGATTTATACATATGTTTGCATACAAACTGTAGTTTTTTCATTATCATTGCTGTACAGTATTTCATTATATAAAGATGCCACAATTTATTTATTTATTCTACAGTGCCTGGACATATAGTTTGCTCTCGGTTTGGATTATTGCAAATATTGATGGTCTGATTATTTTTGTACATGTACCTTGCTTAAAACCAGACACACAATTCTGTTGTGTATGTATAGCTTTAAATATAATTGAATTGATGGATTATAGGGAATTCATATGTTCAACTTAGTAAGTATTTCAAAGCAATTTTCCAAAGCAGTGATATCAATTTATGTGTCCAGCAGCCACGTAATAGAGTGACAGCTGTTGTTGTTGTTTGTTTGTTTGTTTAGTCATCTGGCTTGTGGAAAATTTTTTCAATGACTTTTAAGAATACCTAAATATTTACAAATAGCATTGTAGAATTATACTGTCAGGATTCAAAACTATCGACAGGCTAGGTCAATGAAGCAATGATAATAAGGTAAAATTCAATAGGAATTATCTAAAGCTACATTATCTGACCAAGTACACTATGAGGAGGCTGTGTCACAGAACTTCACATGAAAAAGGTGGTGAAATGTTACTAAAGTATAGTTGTCAGGAAAAAAAAATGCTATCCAGATCTATATCACCTTTCCCTAAACAGAGCTTGTGTGTGCCAACTCCTTGAGAAGTTATTTCACTCAGTCGATGTTTGCGTGAATGATTGAATAGTTGTGAATGAATGAATGGTTGAATAGTTCCGTTTAAAGTTGAATATTAAAGAAAGTAAAGACAAACAAGAGCAAAATTCTTCTGAGTGTTCTCTCTCTTTCCCTCTAAATTTTATTTTTATTCAAAGAAGGACAGATAGGTGACAATTATCAAAGCAGAAGCAAATAATTAAAATAAAAATCAGTTAAATCAAAGCTAGCATTTTTTGGAGACATTTATGAAACAAAAGGTTTTGTATAAATCATTTAAATCTTAGTTATGCTCTCCAAAGCAGAATTCTATTATCCTATTCTGTTTAATCCATCTCTACAGGGCTCCTTTTTGTTTTTTCTTCTAAGTTCATTTTTTTCTTTCTCTTTTCTAAAAAGTGTAATTTCTGTGTTCTTTAAAATTAATAAAAAGAATACTGCAGACAAAAGCCTCTCAAATTAAAAAGTCCTTCTTCTGGTCACCCTTACTTAACTTAGGCAAGCACTTCCACAGAGTCCTATCTCCTTTCAGTTCTCTCCATTATTCATTTCACCCACTGCAGCATTCATTTTATTTTTTTTAATTTTTATATTTTTATTTTTCAATTATAGTTGATGTGCAATATTATATTCATTTCAGGTGTACAACACGGTGATTAGACATTTATATAACTTATGAAGTGATCACCCCAATAAATCCAGTACCCATCTGACACCGTACATATAGTTATTACAATACCACTGACTATATTTTCCATGCTATACTCTACATCCCATGACTATTTTGTAACTACCAATTTGTACCTCTTAATCTTCTGTCTAGTTTTATTTTTTAAAGAAATCAATAACTTTGGGGAGGGGTTCAATATATGTAAAGATGAAAAATCTAATGAAATTTTAAAAATTCAGGCCCATAGAGAATATCCCATGTAAATAAAATTGCTAATGCCTATTAGCAACTCCAGACTTTTCTTTTTTGTTTATTCCTATTTACAGGCATAATCAGCTTCTTGTTTTGCACCATTTGTATTTGCATGCCTCCTCAAAGCTAAAGAATAAATGTCCTGTTTCAATGCTATTCCCCTAGGTTATTTTGGTTCGGTGGTCTGATGTGTGTAATGCTTTATAAAATTAAGAAATATCTTATTAATGCCTTCATTTCCCCTTCAGGTTTTTTGCTTGTATGATCTATGCTACAGATTACATTTACTGTAAACTTAATCTATTTTTAATGATATTTACCAAGAAAACCATGGCTTTATTTTTCTGTTTACTTGGTAGTTGCCTAGCAAATAGCAGCGGTCTACCACTGATTCAGAAGGAAGATGGCATGTGAAATTTCACCATTTATCAGTTTTCCCTATGTAACTGGCATATCAAAGAATAGTGCATTGTAAATCATCTAATGCTTGCTTAGGGTTTCTTTTTTTATGAGACAAAGGAAAAGCTTAGCTCGAATTTTACAGCATCTTTGAAAAGAAGTTGCAGCTTTATAATAATGACTTATATTTTTAGTGTGCTTTAACATTGACAAAGCACTTTTTAAAAAATCTCATTTCATCTTCATAAGAACAAAGCTGTTTAGTATGCTTGTTAGAATATGGCCTCTGGAGCCAGGCTTCCTAATTTCAAACATTTCCTTGGTCATTAGGGTGATTTACTAAACTTTTCTCTGGGTCACTGTGCCTTCTTTTGTCCAGTGATGTTACAAAACAGAAAGAGTTTATCTACCCAGCGCTAGGAGAGCCAAACACTAAACACTGAGAATTGCAGTGGAGAAATATTGGGTATTGACGAATGACACCTTCCAGGAGAATAGGAAGCTCATGCTCAAAAGCCCGAACTCACGGATGGTGTGTAGGCTACAGATTGTTTGGGCAAAACTTCAAGACACTGCGTGTTAGGGGGTTGGGGTCATGCTGGGAGCTGAGATTAGGGTAATGAATCATCTCTTCAGGTCTTGAAGACAGTTCTGAGGTCTTTTCCAGCATCTCTCTCTCTGGCCTTATGGGAAGTAGCCAGGGGGTCGTTCTACCTTAGGGCTCAGGAGCTGAAACATAACTTAGATAAAGATGTTATTTTTAGCCTATCACACATCTGGATCCTGTGACCATTAGTCAGGTCTGGACTACTGTCTTCTGCTGACTACTACAGGGAAAGGCTAGGTCTCTGATGGACATGGACAGAAAGGGATATAATTTCTAGAGCCACTCCTGATGGGAGGACACTAAAAATTTATACTGCAAAGGGCACAGATACAGGAAGGAGTAAAAATTTGAAGCCACCATTGTTACTTACTAGATCATGTAAAACAATTCAAAGTGCCTACAAGACAGAAGATTCAATAAATGCGTAGCTATCACTATTAGGTTGATCTAAATGAAATGATCATTTTGGTATATAAAAATGATCCAATATTAGAAATGTTATAATTCAACCTCAAATTACTATTACAACATCCTGTATAAAGGAAGTATCATCTACAATTTTCAGTGAAGAAACTGAAGCCTAATTAATTGTCAGTGTAACTCAGCTAGTAAATTCTAGCTTTTTTATTTCAGTGTAGTCTTCAAACCCTAAATTTAATTGTCTTTCCTTATATTACAGCTGCATTTTGAGATTGTTTGGTGGCAGATAAATAATTCTAACCATTACATAACTTTATATAAAACACAGAGACATAATTTCCCAACTCTTTATCCTCATAAAATTCACATGCTACCAGTGAATACTGACATCTGAAACACCTGGTATTTTGCCAACAATAACCCTGTTGCATTTCATCTCTTGATACTAGCTCCTAGAAATAGAAATGAAGATAGTAGTATCTAAGTGCTATATTAGTATTCCCAGAAAAGCCATCAAAAAAGCAAATGAAAATGTATGAGTTATAGTCAAATACAGTATTTCATGATTCTCTCATTAGTATTTTCCTAAGTAACGTGGCTATGGTATCTCCTTCACATTGATTTCTTGTTTGTGCATCTAAATATGTTTTAGCCAATTAAACAGATATATCATGTATAAATATACATTTGGATCATTTTTATATACATTCCTATTACATATTTAGCACTAAACTATGCACTGCAATGTTTCTAGAGATGTCCTACGTATTGGATTGCCTCTACTCAACAAATTGACTAGATAAGTAAATAACCATATAGTTACAATAAAATTGATTTTCCTATGTGTGGATTCATAAAAGTCAATTAAATGAACATTCAAATCAAATTATTCTTCCAATTACAAATAATGTTTTATATAGTTCAGAAGAAGCAAATATTTATAAAAAGCAGTAAATTATTGAAGCTCCTCATTATCATATATTGCTATTGAATTAAGTTTCCTTATCCATCAGTTATTATCTTATTGACAATAGACCCAATTTCATTCCTTCTTCCTACTCCCACTAAGGTCAGGAGTATTGGAGGAAACTTCATTCTCTGACAAACTGGTAATTTTGAGACTGCAGAACTCTGTTACTTAATGCTTTTTAAATTGAATGATTGCACTAATTTATTTTGTGTGTGCTGTCAAATCAAGAAAGATGTGTGTGTGTGTAGCTATTATAATTTTTATATATAAAAATGATCAAATAACAGCAATTTTGTGATTATATAGTATAAAAAGTATAGCATCTTAACACTAGTGACACTCTAAGGACTCACACTTTTTTTAATAGTTTAGACTTTTAATACCTTGCATATCATAGAAAAAATAATAATTTTTAAAAACAAATGAAAAATAATATTGACACTATAATTTTTGGCTAAAATAAATGCAAATTGTCTACATTTTTAATATCATCATATTTTATTTTTTAACTCTTTAAATCATTACTGTGATCAGAACATAAATAAGGTGAATGTCTTAATTATAATCATGTAATTGGTGATTTTGAAGCAATGAAGGCAAGAAAAATATATTTTATGGTATAAATATATAAAAATTATAAATTTTATGAGTTCATTTTATTATTCATGCAAACAATGTTTCTATATCAGAAAATCCAGATAAATGTAACAATACTTAAATTTTGGCATCTTTCATCTTTTACTGCCTTTCAGTCATTCAAAAATTATTGTTTTATTTATTTTTAAATATGCTTGTAATTTGGAGGTACATTTGTCAAGGCATGTAGAAAGACATATTTTAGCTAACAGTTTTGTTCACTCAATTTACAACTTTTAAATATTTGAATATGTGGCACATGAAACCACAGTTTTACTCCTGTGTCAGGCTTACAAATGTTAGGTTACAAATGTTAGAGTTAATGTGTAAATAGATTTTAAAAAATAAGATTACTTTCATCAGTTTTATTGAAATATAATGCTCATATCATACAATTCACCTATTTAAAGCCGCACGCTTCTTAAGTGTCCTGTTTTCTGCTCTGAACCTGAAAGCTATGTGTACATACAAAACCTGCTATATGCCATCTAAAGGAAGCATGGGAGAGGGACATGACATCACAGGGTCCACAGTAAGTTTCTATTTCTGTGATGTACTATTTGGATGACTTTGGAAAAGATATTTAAGTTCAGTTTTTTTTCTGTCTCTAATATTTACATAAGCCCTAACTCACAATGTTACTTGGCATCAAATGAGATCTTTTGTATACTTGAGTACAACACAGTTGTTAGTCAAGCTCTGAGTTGCAGAATCTAGAGAATCATCTGAGAGGTATCTGCTTATACATCTAGTGAAGGAGAAAATAAAAAATAGCCCACACAGCCTCTAAAGTTGAGGAAGTTACCAAATAAATCTTCCAGTTATAGTACTTTATTTTAGGAGTTTTCTTTTTTTTTGCACATTGTAATTGCTACAGATTATTTTGATTTGAGAGTATAGACTGTAATATTTTTCAAACTTCTTTTTTATTGTGATATAGTAAGAAGTACATTTTTATTTTAGATCATTATACACAGGCTGTACACATACATACACATCAGAAAGAAAAGTTTCATGTACTGTTACTACCTGTGTTGCCATCTAATATTTTCTACTTTGCCTTGTTCTATTACAAATTATTTTATTTTTTTTTAAAAAGGTTGATCAATATCCCAGCAGCAAGATGTCACAACATATATTTTAAAACACTTTGGAGTAAGACTGATCAGAATTTAAATCCCAAATCATCCACTTATTAGCATAGCGACTGAACCAATTAAAATCTCAGTTTCCTCATTTGTAAATGGGAGTAAAATAGAAGTAAGCCTTATTTTATAAACACATAACAAGGATTATATCAGATAATTAATATTAAGCACAAAGTATAGTAGATGCTCAAAACTTAGGGGTTTCAAGTCACTACCTTTAATTGCTTTAGAGATGAAATTTAAAGAATATATTTGTATTCTATCAGAGTCAGAAAACTTAGACAATAATCTGTTTCTAAATTTATTTCTCCGTTGACTATTTCATGCAGGAAGAAATCAAAGATTACTTTAAGATATCTAATAACCATTGAAAAAACAAACTTAATATCCAAACACCACTGACTTAGTTTGGTGGGAAAGGCCATGAATGCTTTGGAAGCATTTTTCTAGAACCTGACAAGTGCCTCACTGCACAAAGCCATTTGGGGCTCTGGCCTGATACAATTTAACTGTGTTCCCGAAAGCTCTAAATCCAGGCCAACATTTGTAAACAAGAACACACAATTGATTTCAATGTCACTTTGTTCTCTCTTTTCCCTCCTCACTCTACTTCATTTCGCCAACATGACTCAAAGTTTAAATTTATCTAACCTTCCAAGTGTGTCTAAGAAAATTGTATCATTATTTGTCACTTACTTCCCTTTGGGCTTAGATTACTAGGCTAAAACCAAATCCCATATTTCAAATGAGACCTCCCTGTTTACTACTAGTGTGAGAAGCAGAAATTCAAGTCAGTTTAATTTGTATTTTCTCCCTAATTTGGTAATGCAAATTATTATATTTTACACTGTCGATGCTACAATGCATAATGCAACTGGGACCCTGTTGGCTAGCAACCCCCATAAGTGAATCAGCAGAGGTGTTTACAGGAAGCAAATAACATGATTACTTAAAATTCATTTCCTTTTAATGTTAAGAAAATATCTTTTCAAATTGCAATCCATAGGTGTTTGCTAACAGACCTTTTCAGTCATTACTGCTTTTATTCTCCTCTACCCTCTTTTGCCATGATCAGTAAATATTGTTGACAATAGGTTTCAAAACATTCTGCTAGTATGTTGTTTCTATGTCCTGTAGATTGCTTATCATGTCCCATTGATACCATCTGAAATATAATTTATTTTTACAAGGAAACTGAATGATTACTTAATTGCAGTGTTTCTGTTTTCACTGGATGTGCTACTTGAATAGAAATGAGAGGAATAGGATCTCCTAAATAAAATTCTCTAACTAAGCTAGAAATCTGATTTTCACGTCTCACTCATCAGGTGAATCTAAGCAAAAAAAAAAAAATCCATCTGAATGGAAATGTTTCATGTCTCTGATAGAAGGTGAAGTTTATTTTGATCTAAACTATTTCAGTCACTTTTCCATTAAGAAATTTTAAAAATATTTTTGTGACCTATAAAATGTCCAGGCAGCCTTAAAAATGGAATAACTTTACATTAGCAGGAACTTAACGAAATTACTTACATGTACTGTGCTTAATTGCAAGCCCTTTGGAAAAAATGTCGCCATGCACTGATATACTCAGAAAGATTTTAGTGATGTAAACTTTAGGATTTGATATGTTTATAAATTTAAAATCAGAAAAAAGTTAATCATTCATCAAATAGTACCTTCATTATGGATAAGCATTGTGCATTTTTTTATTATTTTATTACAGTTTATACCTATATAAGAAGTACCTAACTCCAGGGTATCTGGGGCATTGGTAATTACTTGCCTCTGCTTAGGTCCGCTGCCTAGTCTATTAAATAAACTAGGTCTGTCATTTCAATGAGAATGTGAATATGCTGTTTATACTTATGTGTCATCTTAAGATACTCCCAGTTTGCCCAAATACAAAGACAACAGTCATATCAGGAGTAAGGACTATAATTTGTACCAAAGGACCAAACAAAAGAAAAAGCCCTAAATGCATGGAAGGCATATGACCAGAGTCACAAACTTAAATACCTATTGGGCCTTCAGAGATAACATAAATGAATGAAACTGATTGGATGCAACACACATTGGAGAGTAGTAGGGTGTATGTACAATTGGGATCATATGGATTTGTTTGTTCTTAGCCCAATTGCTAGGCTTATGTGGAAGTGTGAGTTCAATATTTCTAGGTCTTCACATTTTATATAAAAAATCAGTAACACAGATTTATAACAATGTTTGTTAGCTTTTTACCTTAGAGTATTCCTCCAAATTTTTAGGTATAATTCACATTAAATAAATTTCATAGAATTTAAAAATATAATTTAATAAATTTTGATAAACTTATATACTAATGTAACCTTTACCACAAACACGTTGTAGAATGTTTCCATTACCTTTCCCAAAATTCCCTTATTCTCAGTTCCAGTCAATTCCCCATCCCTGGAAGTAACACAATTTTGATTTCTATCACCATAACTTAGATTGATCTTTCAAGAACTTAATATAAATAGAATGACACAGACAATTTAGGTTTGGCTGTTTTTGCTCAAAATAATGTTTTTGAGATTCATCCATGTTGTTGCATTTATCAGTACTTTTTACTTTGCATTGCTTAGTAGTATTATATTCAGGTCATTTTAAAGGATGGTATAGCCCAAGTCTTAAAATAGATTTGGCCTGAAGGAAAATGGTTGGTTATTTCTGGATTGGAGAGAAGATAATGGGTGAAGGCAAAGAATCTTAAATGCAGAAAGGATGGGAGAATGATCATTGTGCTAGAAGAGTGTTAAAATAAAATAGTGAGAAATGATGGAAATAGAAGAACTAGAAGGCAAAAGAGAGCAAAGACATTCTTAAGTAGGCCTTTTGAGATTTTTAAGAATTTGGGTGTGAGAAGGACATAGATTTGACTAAAGGAGTGAAAAAAATAGCTGATGAACAAATGCTCAATTTAGAGGTTGAATTTCACAAAGTAATGTGGTTTTTGATACCTAAACTCATTGAAATGCAATGTTTCAAATATTTTTAAAATAAAATTATAGCACAGCATGCTTCTTGTTATCTTATTTTTCCTATGATTAGACTAGGGCTATGTGTTTTGGGAAGAAAGACCACAGAGGTAAAGTGCCATTCTCATCATATCATATTCAGGGTACATACCGTCAACATGACTTATCACTGTTGATGTTAACCTTGCTCACCTGGCTGAGCTACTATTTGTCGGGTTTCTCCATGGTGACATCAATGAAGAAACTGGGAGATAGGCTTTTTTACCTGCTTTCTCTGTGCTAAGCCCAAATGTATAGCTGTAGTGGGGGTAGGGAGTTTTTCCTGAGCTTATTAATAACTGTTTCTTTGTTTACTACAATTCTCCAAAATTCGTAGATGCAAACTCCATTGGCTATCAGAACCGGGAGTTCTAGGGGTCTGTCCATTGGACAGCAACTAAAATAACTGGGCACCAGACATATGTGCAAGCTCCTTCCAGGGAGATATTGGTGATTTGTAGTGGGCTTGAATGAAGGATCACAGTCAGCCTCTAGACTTGTGCTAAATGAGAAGCCTGACCCTCAAGGAGCATCTTCTAAAGTATGCAAATAGCCATTTGTGACATATGGGTGGATCTTGAGATTATCATGTTAAACAAAATAAGCCATACAGAAAAAGTTGAGAATCATATGAATTCACTCATGTGTAGGATATAAAACTGAAAGTAACAAATAAACAACACAAATAAACACTCATAGACACAAACAACAGTTTAGTGTTTCCCAGAGAGAAAGGCGGTGTGGGGGGAGGTAGCTAAGGATAAAGAGGATAAAATATATGGTGATAGAAGGAAATTTAACTTTGGATGGTGAACACACAATGCAATATACATATGACATATTATTGAATTAAAGAAAGAAAGAAAGAAAGAAAGAAAGAAAGAAAGAAAGAAAGAAAGAAAGAAAGAAAGAAAGAAAGAAAGAAAGAAAGAAAGAAAGAATTATGCAGGTTATGAATTTTAAAATAAAAATAATAAATAATAAAAATATTAAGGTATGCAAACAGGCCTCTTTCAGGGAAATACTGGGAAATATGTGGTTTCTACTGCTCACTCTGTGCTGAGCCTAGGGGAACAGCAGTAGTGAGTCCTCTGAAGAGCATCAGGAAGCGTTTCTTTCTTTTTGCTGTAGGCTTGTGGGTCTTGTGGCTGCAAGCAAGCCTCATAGGCTTTCAGAGCTAGGTATATGTTTTGGGATCCCATTCCACAGGAGGCAGTATTAAAAGTTGGAGTCCTAGGTGTAGGATACAAATCTTTGGATTTGAGAAAAGCTGGGAGTTGGGAATTCCCTCTGTGTCAGGAGTGGGGTTTATTGTGAGAGCCTTTCCTACCCATTTAAATGTGAGTTATGTAGGTATTTTCTCTTTCACCCAACGTGAAGGAGTTGCTTAGCTAGTTTCTGAATTTCTTTCAGAAAAAATTATTTCATGTATAGCTATAGATTCAGTGTGTCCTTGGGAGGAATTTCAGGAGTTTCTTACATCACCATGTTTTACAGGCACCCTTTGTATTGATTTAATAATAATCTTGATATTCTGGTACATGGATAACAATGATTTTGCTTTTTTTTCTATTTTTATTTATTCCCTAGTGTTTCTTCTGATCATCTCACAGTAGTCTAAATCCTTTACTATTTAACAATGATTGATTTTTATTTTCCTAACTAGTGAAGGTTAAGTTTGCATTATAAAATTACTATACTAATGATACTTTAAGCATACATCATATATTTCCTACTTCTCAAACTTAAGAGAAATAATCTTCATCCTATTTTTCATCAGTACCTTATGCTCTGCAATGAAATTGAATCATAATTCCTTAACAGTACAGAAAACTTCAACAAGGCCGTTGCCATCTATGACCATTCAATAGTCAGAGAGGAGATATAATGGAAATTACTTCTCCTTGAATCTCAGAACTCTAAAACTGCTGTACTTCAAACCAATTCTCTTGAGTTTCATTCATTATTGTTTGCCTCTGTGTTTCTTATAAGAGATTTTAATACTTGAGGTTTTTTAATATTTGAGGTTTTTGGAGTCTCTCAGCTATATATAATGCTATTTTCTGATATTTCTCAAGATGGTTTAGTAAACCTCTTCAGACTGGATTACACTATATGAACCGAAACATATTCACATTTCTATTGCTTGCAATATAGACAAGAACCATGAACTATGATACGTTCCTATTTTAGCCTAAGACTTAGTCCAATAGCAGAATATTTTGATATGAACCAAGACCTGAGTATAGGTAATGACGTGCTTCCATGTTACTTAGAATATTGAATACTTTTGATAAGAAAAACTAAATTAAACTTTTCTAAACAAAAAGTAAATGTATTTCCTTGCACACCAAGATGACTGGAGGTAGGGCAGGGTCAAGTACAGAAACATCAGTCATTCAATGATTCAATAAAATATCCATCTCTCTACTTTGTTTGGCTTAATGAAAACTTCTTTTCAAGAGAATACCAATGGCAACCTGGGGAACTTACTTTCTTAGTCACTAAAACAAAATATCTTTTCTTCAAAATATAGAATAAAATTTATTCTGATTTTTCCAAAGTAGTTCACACAAACTTGTGGAGCAAGAAGAATAACCAAGACAAATTATGTGTTTTTATGCCATTGGCAAATAGGAACTCCCTCTGGAGCTGGAAATGGAGCAGATACCTAAACAAAAATTGAGGTTCTGTTAGGAAAGAGAAAGTGTAGCTTTAGCTGTTTTCCTTTCTGTTTCATTTTCTTCTCTAATATCTCCCGAGATTTTATTTATAATACATGAGCATTTAATAGCAGTTCATGCCATTTAACATGCAAAAAGGCGAGTACTGAAAATGCATTGGAATCTAATTACAAAATGGTTCATAAAATGCAGATACTGAATTTTTATATTGAAGAAATTATCCATAACTTTCAGAAATAAAAATCTTCTCAAATTGCTTATTTTAATTGGATTTGTATTCTGGCTATAGAAATAATTTTTTTAAAAAACCTTATTTTAAATTTGTATAATATGCCTTCAATTCCAGAGATGTACTGAGTCACAGATAAATAATTCACTTAGCCTGGAAACAGATGAACGAATTTCTGAAAGCTGCAGACGTCTAAGTTTCCTTGTTGAGATTAGCTAGAACAGATGAATGATGGCATTCTAATCAACATAAAAAAGGGTATCCCTTTTAAATTTTCAGCAACCTGTCATGTTAAATTACTGATGTTATGCCTAGTTATATTATTTGTGTCAAGAGTCTTCTAGTCTGCTGCATCTAAGTATTGAAAATAATTGTGAATAGTTGATACTTTTTCCAGAAACATTCACACTGGCAAGTTATCACATCTCCTTTAAGAGATGTCAACTGCAGGGGAGTGGGATAATTCTATTACAAGTAATTTAAAAGTATGTTTGAATTCATTTTACCCAAACCACTATGTACTCCAAGGATTTTTCTCTATTTATCCAACAGTGTAGATTACAAAGTATCTTAGGGAACATTTATTGAAAAATATGCCTGGTCTAATCTCCAATATCCCTGAATAAAGACTGTTTCTACCCCCTCTCACCCCATCCCCCCAAAAAACTCCAATAACTTAGATACATAGAAATCATCGTACTTACATGGTTTATGTACATTTTAGTTAAAAACTAATGTTGACTGTTGAATCAATAAATGTGCTTTGGTGACTTTGAATATTTTTTAAGAATACAGCTACAGGCTTCTTTTTAGTTGAAACAACCTTCTAATGGTTCGCCACAATACCAACACAAAGAGAAAGAGGAGAGGCATCTGCTATATGTTCTCTGGGCCTTTTAGAAAACATGGAGCCATTCTTTTGGTCATGTACACGTGAATCTACAAGAGGTGATATTGTAGACACCAAAGGAATGAGCACTGTTCAAAAAGAAACTGTTCCTATGGCAAAACTGGAAGAGTCTACAGTGTTACCCATCATATGGTTGGCATTGCTGTAACAACCAAGTTAAGGGCAAGATTCTTACCAAGAGAATTAAAAAAAAAAAGAAGGAAGCTGAAGAGAAAGTTACTTAGGCTGAACTGAAGCACCAGCCTGCTGCACCCTGAGAAGCACACTGTGGGAGAACCAATGGAAAGAACCTGAACTGCTGGAACCCATTCCCTATGAATCCATGCATGGTAAGTATAAAGAAATAAAAGACCTCTAGTGGAGTAGGTGTCCTCTTCCCCAAAGAAATATTTAAAGAAAACTTTGTATGCTAATTCATCGGGTGATATCTTTACTATTCAAATTTAGTATTTTTTCTTGCTGACGGATATGAGATGGTTTACTGTGCATTGGTTAGGAAATCGCATCTGTTTCACTACAGTTAAGCTCAGGAAAATTTGATTACTCATAATTGCATCATAAATAGCTGTATTTTAAGGATCAGGAACCTGCCTTTAAAGCCTGCTACTTAAAAATCGACTGTTTAAAGCTAAAGAAAAACTACAGCCACAGAACAAAAAGTTGTTTTCACTAAGGTTTCAAAAATCCATATAATAAAATATTTGTAGATCAAACAAACTAGAGCAGAGAAGAAAAACAATTGCTTGCATGCTGAGCAAATTTCTCCTTGTATTATTCAGTTTAAATATCTTTTCTCAAATAATTAATTTGTAAACTTTTTAAATTACTTGTCAAATTTACATATAGCGAAATAAAGAATATTTTAAGTGTATGATTCAATGATATTTGATTGTATACACAGAAACGCTCACATATAATATACACATGTGTAATCTTCAGCGACTCAATATAAAATCAAAAGACCTTGGTGCTTCCTTTTCTAGTCATATCTCATCCCAGATACACAATGACTGTTATTTCTATAGCCATGGGTTAGATTTGTATGTTCTACCACTTCATCCAAATGGAATCATAAAATAAGTAATACTTTGTGTGTATCATCTTTTCGTCAACATTTTGAGATTCATACATATCGGCATATGTATCAATAGTTCACTATTTTTATTGCTAAATATTATATCATTTCATGAATATACCAGAGTTTACTATCTTGTTGATAGACTTTGGGTTATTTCCAATTTGGGGTTATTATGAATGAAACTACTATAAACATACTCATACAAGTCTTTGTGTGGACAAAATTTTTAATTTCATTTAAGTAAATAGCAAGGAGTGGAATCACTATATCTAAAGGTGGTATATATTTAACTGTTCAAAAAATTGCCAACCAGTTCTAAGGTGGTTGTTCCACTGTGGTTTTAGTTTTTATTTCCCTGATGCCTAATGACATTGAGAATCTTCACATGTAATTATTGACTATTTACATATCTTCTTTCATGTAGTATTTGTTCAAGTATGTTGCCTATTTTTTATAAGTCATTTTGAGAGATCTTTATATATTCTGGACACAAATCCTTTGTCATATATGTATGTTACTAACATTTTCAACCTCTTTATAGCCTGCATTTCTATTTCCAATAAAATGATTATGGAAAAACAGAAGTTGTTTTTTTAATTTTAAAGTCCAATTTATCATTTTTCTTTAAGTTCAATTTTTTTGTGTGCTTCTCCAAGAAATCTTTTCTGACTCCATGTTCACAAAGGTATTCTGAAATGTTTTCTTTTGGAAACTTTTATGGTTTTAACTTTTACATTTAGATCTCAAACTAAATTTTGTGTACCATATAAGGAAAGAGTCAAGGTTAATATTTTTCATTACTTTTATTAAGTTTCTCCAGCATGATTTGTTGAAGATATTTTCCTTTTTCCTTTGTATTACATTAATATCTTCCTTGAAAATAAATTGATTCTATAAGTGTGAGTTTATTTTTCCTGGATGATGCATTCTGTTCATTTGAGATATTTGTCTATCTATTTATAATACCACAATATCTCAATCACTGTAGCATTATAGAAAGCCTCAAAATTAGGCCTTTTGAAATGAAAATTTAGTCATTGATTTTAAAGCTTTCTTATTTCTAAAATAAAAATGCTAAGACATATATTTTCCTCTATGTATTGCTTGAGTAGCATCCCACAAATTTGGGCACGCTATGTTTTCATCAGAATTCAGTTCAATATTTTTTCTAATTTCCTTTGTAATGTATTAGTTGACCCATGGGTTATTTCGAAGAGTGTTAATTAATTTCCATTTGGGCATCTTCTAAATATCTTACTATTGTTGATTTCTAATTTAATTCTGTTATGTTCAAAGAACGTAACCTGTTAGTGTTTAATCTTTTCAAATTCATTAGTACATATTTATTGCCCCAGGATGTCATCTATTTATGTGAAAAATCCATGTGCACATCAAAGTTTGTTCAATAACTGTTGAGGTGGTCTATAAATGTGAATAAGGTTGACCTGGTTGGTAATTGTTCAAATATTCTACCTCCTTATGACCTTTTGTCTATTGTTTTATCAGTTACTGAGAAAGGAGTAATGAAATCACCAACTATAATTTTGTTTTTTTGTGTGTGCGTGTTTCTTATTTTAGTTATGTCAGTTTTTATTTCATCAATTTTGTAGCTCTGTTATTTGGTGCATTTACTTTTAGGATTGTGATGTCTTCCTAGTGAATTGAAAGTTTTTTGATATGGTCTAATTTAAGTCTACCTTCTAAGCTTTTTGTTTTCTCTTTGTCTCTATTTGTGCTTCTTTTTTTCTCATTTATTACATTTTTTGCATTATTTGAATATTTTTAGTTTTTTATATCATCTATTGGATTTTAATTGATACCTATTCGTCCTTATATTACTTTTTGTTAAGATTACAATATTTTTCCCTAATTTATCACAGTCTACTTAGGATTAATATTATACCACTTAATATAAAATTCAAAACATTTGAAAGATTATAATTCTATTTTTTCCTATACCTTGTGCTATTTTGTCAAATATTTAACTTCTACATATGTTAAAAATTCCACAATAAAATATATTATTTATGTTTAAAAAACAGTTTTTTTCTTAAAGAAATATAGAATCTAAAAGAAAAACATGACAGCCTTTATATTTACCCACATATTTTTCTTTTCTATTGCTTTTCATTTTCTGTTGTAGATTTGAGTGTTTGTGCATGAGTGACAGAGACAGAGAGAAATGGGGTAGGGAAAAAGAGGGAGAGAGAGAGAGAGAGAGAGAGAGAGGCTGACAGAGGGTGGGGAGGTAGAAACACGTTCTTTATCCTAGTGGTATAGATATTCTAACTGTTTGGTTTTAAAAAAATATACAGGAGAGCTCAATCCATCTCACTTAATTCAGGAAAAACTGTGGGCTGGGCACAAAACCTTGATGAAAACCTCTTCAGGTCAACATTTGAGCCTATACTATTGATCGGGACAGTTGCTCTAAGATTCTGAAGCCAGAGGTTATGAATCTCTTTGTCAGCTGGATGCAGTCTTGTAGTTTAACATGTGAGCTCTTCCATCTCATAGCAGTGAGCAATTGATGGAAATTGCCTGACCTGATCTAGGTTCAGATGTGGCCAAGTGCAAACAGGCCAGCAACATGATGTGAATGATAGCACATACCAAGGAATATGCAATTTGGAATGAGACTGGTGAAGTGGACGGAACTGAAATTGGCAGGTGGTTTGTCAAACAAACCTGGGCTTAAATTAAGACCAGAAAAAAAATTCAAGGCAGGGGTAGTATCCAGGCAGCAAGGCGAGGTTTGAGGCAAAAACACCAGCAGGTTTTAAATGAAGTTGCCTTATTGAATGTGACATTAAGGGAGGTTGGAGGCCTGATGTGTCAGCAGCAAAGAGAAAGACAGCCATGTCATTGAACAGGACTGATACAATATTGTCAGCGTAAATGCCAGTATTTTGTAGCTTATAAAATGATTATGTCCACAGGGAAAACCTCCAATCCTCACAGCTTTGTTGCAGTTTTAATGGAAGCAGGCATCTCACTCTCAGAGCCTGCTGCTTCTAGAGAAAAGGCAAATTTAAAATTTCAACTTGCTTCTCAGAAGAGTTAGCCATGGTAGGATAAGAAGGCAATACAAGGCCACACATTTTCAATGCAGATTGTATCATAACTCTGCGGGCTTAAGGGAAAGCACTTAATTTCTCAAATTACTGCATTAAGTAATCTATGAAATGAAAATCCTTGCAAACACCAAGTGCACTCAGAGAGCACTTGAAATACTTGGCAATCATTCTGAAGCTCTTTATTAAAACACTAAAGCTCAATAAACTCAATATTCTCCAACGGGGGAACAAAAAAGAGATTTTAAATTACTCATGGAGGGTACAGAGATTGCTTCAGTTGATACTTTTAAAGTTTTCCTCTCTTCTCCACTGCATTAATGACTACACTTGACAAAGACTTTATTGCACATAGATTTGTGTAAATGATTTGGTTTTAGCAAAATGTTTCTGCTAAAGTTGTTTCATAAACTGCATGAACTCATACATGTAAGCAAAAATTTTTGCTATCTCTCCAAATTTTAATGTTCTTTATATGTAAAATGAGGACACTGAAAGAAAAATTAGAAATCTATTTTAGTTATGTAGTCTTACACATAGGCAAATGATTATAGACTAAAAATGTTCATTGTATGCTAAATGCAAAATACTAATTTTTAGTAGCAATCTAAATGTCCAAAAGAGAATAAATTAATTATAATATAGTTTTTCAATGGACTATAATGCAACTATACACAATCACGTTCACCAAGAGTCTTTTTTTTTCCGGGTTTATTGAAAAATAACAGACAATTAATTTCTCATATTTATGTTATACAATTCAATGAGTTTTTTTAAATTATAGTTGGCATACAATAATATTCCAGTTTCAGTTATATGGCATAATGATCAGAGATCTATATCTATATCACAAAATGATCATCTCACTAAATCTAGTACCCTTCTTTCCCCTTACATATTTATTACAACATTGTTAACTATTTTCTTTATGCTACACTTTATATCTCCATGTCTATTTTGTAACTATTCATTTATACCTCTTAATCTTTTTACCCTTTTGTGCCGTCCCCCTAAACATCCTCCCATCTAGTAGCCCTCAAAATATTATTTGTATCTATGAATTTATTTTCATTTTGTTGTTGTTGTTGTAGTTCTTTATTTTGTTCTTTAGATTCCACGTGTACATGAAATCATGCAACATGTGTCTTTCTCTATCTGACATATTTTATTCAGCGCAATACCTTCTAGGTCCATTGAGGAAATATCTTTTTCCATCTCCTTCCTTTTAGTCTGTGTGTCTTTTAATCTGAAACAAGTCTCTTGTAGGCAGCATATATAAGGGTCTTATTTTCTTATCCATTTAGCTACTCTATCTTTTAGTTACAGCACTTTTCCATTTGAGGTACTTGTTGATAGGAATGTAGTTATTACCATTCTTTGTTCCTGTTTTTGATACATGTTCTTCTTAAAGAAATCCCCCCAACATTTCTTGTAATACTGGCTTGGTGTTGATAAATTCCTGTAGCTTGTTTTTGTCTGTGAAGCTCTTTATCTGTCCTTTGACTCTGAATGGTAGCTTTGCTGGATAAAATATTCTTGGTTGTAGATCCTGGATTTTCATCACATTGAATATTTTGTAGTAGGTCTTTCTGTCCTGCATAGGTTTTTTGTTTGTTTGTTTGTTTTTGTTTTGTTTTATTTTTGAGAAATCAGCTGCCAGTCTTAAGCGTGCTCCCTTGTAGGTAACTCACTGCTTTTCTTTTGCTGCTTTCAAGAGTCTCTCTTTGTATTCAACCTCTGGCATAAAAATTATGATGTGTCCTGGTGTGGACCTCTTTGGGTTCCTCTATCTTAGGACTCTCTGAGCTTCCCGAGATTGTATGTCTATTTCCTCCACCATATGAGGGAAGTTTTCCATCAATATTTCTTCAAATAGCTTTTCAACTTCTTGTTTTCCTTCAGGTACACCAATGACATGGATATTTTTACATTTAACTGTGTCCCTTAGTCTCCTTAAATTATTATCATACTCTTGGCTTCTTTTTCTTGCCATTCTGATTGAGTGTACTTGGTCTCTCCATTCTCTATATTGGTGGTCTGATCCTCTTCTTTATCCACTCTGTTTATTCCCTGTAATATCCTCTTTATCTCAGATAATGTGTTCTTTATTTCTAACTGAATCTCCTTTATAATTTCTATTTCCATTTTTGTGTTTTTTATCTCTTTGTTAAAATCATCACTGAATTCACCTACATTGAGCTTCTTTATGACCAATGTTTTGAGCTCTGCATCTGTTATATTGCTTGACTCCATTATTCCTGAATCTCTGTTCTCTTCTCTCATATGGTTTCTGCTTCTTTGTTTTCCCATTTTGGCTGCCTTTCTGTGTCTGTTTCTATGTACTAAGCAAAGTTCCTAAGTCTTCTGGCCATCTTAGTGTGGCTTTGTATAGTGGCACAGCCCTGAGAGGGGTTCAGCTACAGGCCAGGTTAAGCCCCATGTCTCTCCAGGGCCACCTCTTAAGATTCAACAAGCAATCCACAGGTGCTATGGTTATAGTTGCCTCCAGAAACCACACCAGAAACCAAGCCCAGCTGCCATCAGTGTGAGTCTAAGCACTGTTCAGCAAGGACAACTGGACTCACCAAGGATACCCCTGGATGTGGCTTGGGTGAGGCCAGAAGTTGGGGGAGGCAGAGTTTCAGGGAATCCTCTGGGTGGAATGACCGCTGTTATCCAGTTTGATGATGTGTCAGCTATGTTGGCTCTTTGTCTACACACTGAAGTGGGGAGGGCTCACCACAGGAATAATGGATATCATTGGGCACTTCTGTCCAAGGAAGACTCAAGAGAGCTTGGCTTCCATCCCTCACTCTGACAACTTGGTGTCCCCCTGTAAGTCCCTGGTGGGCCCTGTGTAGCCAATTGGGTGCTGGTGCTCAGAGCGAACAGGTCCATCAGTGTGGAAGTCTGCTCATGGACATATTCCCTTTAAGAGATGTCTGCCACTGCCACTGCCATAGCCTCTGTCCCACTCAGCTGCTGGTGACTGGGCAGCCCCATGTTCTCACCCCATCCTACCTTCTACCATTGCAGATTGATTTAATTATTCCTCTCTCTAGTTTTAGTGCTTCTGTTCATCTAGATTCCAGGAGACTTTCCTTGCTCTTTGCCCTTGTTTCTGTCACGACTTTGATTTGATCGCAAGAAGGATGAACAAAGCCTCTATTATCTACACCATTTTTTTCCCATCTCATCCACCAAGACCTTTAATAACATGTGAATCTGCTTATGATACACTATGATTTTTAAAAATTGAGAAATAATATTATGTTAGCATCATTTTAACTTTTGTATAAATTTCATGCAAAGGCTGGAGGAAAAAGTTACTCTCATACAGTGCTGGTAGCAATGGAAAATGATACAACATCAAATGGAGGGGAATTTGGTAATATCTAACAAAACCACATAGACATTTATCCTATAACTTAGTAGTCCCACTTCTTATAATTTACCTTGAAGATATGAATCCAACAATGTGAAAATGCATATGCTCAGGGTTATTTATTGGAATATTATGTGTAGTTACAAAATATTGGAAACTACCTAGATGCCCAAGCTTAAAGAGAGGTTGAATAAACTGTTACATATGCATAAGTGAGAATAATGCAACTGTAAAACAAAATGATGAGGATCTCCAGGAGGATGATATTAAAAGGCAAAGTACAAAAGATCATTAACATGTGCTATCATTTGTGTATATAGAAGATAGAGAAATAAGAAAACATACACATCTGCTTATCTTTACAAAAAGAAACATAAAATACAATGAATAGGTTATACAAATGAAGAAATAGGGTGAAAAAGATATGGGTGGGAATGACATTATTTTGAGTGTATCTGAATATTTTGACTTTTGAATGTATGTTAATGTTTTACATGTTCAAAAAGTAAAATCAATAAAAATGAGAAGGGAAAAAAATTAAAAGCAAAAGCAAATGGAAGTAAATGGACTTAATTTTATTTCAAATGACTTTCATATCCACACTGAAAAGGAAGGAAAGAAGGAAGGATGGACTAATTCAATTAATTTAGGAATGAGGAATTTGACTATGTATTCTTAGTCTTTGGCAGTGCTGCAAACAAATTTTAATTTATTTTTAAAAAATGTGTTTACTGTATGGTGTGGAGCAAGCAAAGCAAACTCTTTCACATGTATTATAAAAATAAGCACATGAATAAAAACTAATGATGTTATTGGGAGCCAGTGTTCTCACTGTGCAAGGAAGGACATGAAAAGACGGAATATGGAGAAGGCAACAGAGAACACTGTGGAAATGGATTAGAATTGGAGGTGTCACTGTGAATCCATGATTTCTAAAATATACATATGTGTGTATGTATTTGTTTATGTGTACACGTATGTTTGGATGTATATTTAGATGTATGTGTATATACAGGCATATTTTTCTAGTTCTACCCAGTAAGAGAGCCAAAAAAAGCAAAGTCACTTCAGGAACAATAAGCACACATAACACTAAGATCTAGGTCTTCAATACCATTTCTCATGAGTCAGGACTCCTTGGAGAGATGATAGATTCCAGGAATGAGACAGGGTAGATACAAGATGAGCCTGGAGCACCTTGTTATGTCTGAAAGTAAGAACGAGTAAAAAAATAAAATGATGGATCTATTTGTAAGGGCATAAGAACTAACTTGACAGGGTTCCTACTGGCCAAATCTAGAATGATTTAAGCATCAAAATATTTAAAAACCTTGATGGTCCATTAATAAAATAGAAATTCATGAGTCCACAATCATAATAAATTGATACATAAATGAATGGGTATGAGGTGGTATAGGAGAGCCCTGGCTTATAGGAGAATTCTGAGGACTGACTGGTAAATGTGAAGGGAATACTGGACTTGGAAAATCATTATTTTGCAATCATAATAATAAAAATTGGGTCATTCAAGAATCTTTAATAGATGCTAAGGGGGAAGTTTTGATGATGAGAGGGATATCATGGCCTTGTGGTGTCTCCTCACACATTGCTTATGAATTTCAAGGGAAGAAAAAATATAATTATACATTAGAGTAATTGGGAAATATTTGACAAAGTGACTAAAATTAATATTACCAATGTAAGATAGCTGTGAAGACTGAAAATTGGAATCCAATCATTAGAAAATACCAGACAAACCCCAGATGAGGGACAGGTCAGATAAAAGATAAATGCATATGCTATTATTAATAATAGCTTTTAACTGGATACAACTAAAATGCTCACCAACCAAAATGTTCACCAATAGTGAATGCATAAGGTGAATGCATAGTGATGCAATGGAATAATACTCAACAATAAAAAGGAACACATTTCTGATATATTCAACAACATGAATGCATATCAAAAGCATTTTTCTGAGTGAAAGAAGCCATACTAAAAGATTATACACTGTATGTTTCTATTTATTAGAATTTTGAAAATTTGTGCAACTAGTTTATGGAGATAGGAAGTAGATGAGTGTTGCCTGGGCAGGACTAGTGGTGGGAACAGAATGCAAACATGCAGAAAGGAATTGTTCTGGTATGATGGAAATGCTCTATATCTAGAATGGGTGGTGGTTATATGTATGAATATATTGGACAAATATATAGCATAGTTTACATACAATTAGGGTATTCTATTGTGTCTAAACTCTATCTTACTAAAGTTTATTCAAAAAAAGTGAATGGAAGGTATAGTAAAGGGAAAAAATTTGGAAAGGAATACAACAAAATAATCACACTGGTGACTGGATGGCTCTTATTTTCATTTTTATACTTTCTGCATTTAATACATTTTATCTAATAAGAAAAATTTCATTATTTAAAATAAGTTTATGTTTGTGTTTAAAGGCACTGTATTTTATTTTGTGGATGACAATAATGTGTGACATTTAAGATTCTTCTCTGTGAGGTGCGATGTAGTGGCAAACTTATCACTTAACTGAGAGATGTGGGTTCTCATTCTGATTACTCTTTTGACTGCTACATATTTTTGTCAAAGTCATTTTGACCTCTCTAAGTTGTTTCCTTATCTGAAAAATGTGGGCAGTTGATTTACCTTAAATCAAAAGTTTCACATGATAGCTTTGGTATCAATTTAAGAACATAATATGTGAATCTTCTTAATTGAATATCTTAAAAATATCAGTAATGCATTTGCATATTTAACACTCTTTGTACTTGCATTACATGTTTTTCTTATAAGCCATAACCATATAAATACCTGAGGCCAATTTAGAGGGCCTGACAAAAAATATGACTTATGATCATCTTTAGTTTATTACTGTAGAAAAGGTACTACTCACTTTGTTAAAGAAAAAAATAGTCTTTTTCTTCAGTATTTTCTCTAAACACTGGAAATATTTTAAGTTCCTGTTAGACAAAATAGTAACCTTCACATGTATAATCACATTAACAACTTCTTCTTCAGTGAAAGAATCATCAGCTATAAAAGTTGCATATCCACTTTTTCTTTGTTGAGTGAAATTGGCTTTTGACTCCTCTGATTACATGATAATTGAATCAGATTCTGGTTCCAAGCGATATGTTTCCTTTGCTTTTCCATTTGTTTATTGTTGTTTGTGTTGCTACAAACACACTAAAACTGGATGCTGATATAAAGAGCTGAATTCTGACTGTCATATGGGAAGAGCAAGCTTGCTGGCTGCAGATGCCATTTTCACTCCGAGTCTTTCAAGTGTAGATTTTTCTCTGTAATTTTTTCTCCAAGACATGTTTTTCTTTTCAAATCAGATAACGCCTTTCAGAAGGTAGAAAATAATGAGGAGAGGCTTTTTTCCCCATCACCACATATATAAGATGGCTGCATTGTTGCCACAAAATAATAGGAAAAAGTTCTAAATTGGATCTAGCAACACTTTATGTCACATAAAGTAGACTTTTAGCTGGATCTTTTATGATTTCATTGAGAACTAAATAAATTTAGTTAATATTCTAGATGTTGGTTCTATAAAAGTCTACATTTTATTTACATTTTCCCAATTTGGCTAAAGGGCTTGTTGTCCTAGTTATTGAAGGAATCAGGAAGAATGCTGTTCAGTATATTATGTTTATTTTTCACAATGCTCATTTATAAGACCCAGGAATCTCATTGATGTAACAGGAAGTGACTTAATAAGCCTAAGTCTTAACAATAATACATTCTGGGAAATATACACTCAGCTATGATCTTTGCCTTCCATAACTGACAAATGACTTGAATATGCCCAAGAGTGCTGTTCTCGACATTGTTCAGTGTGAGGAGACGGAAGCAGCTGGTACTATTGTGTATGCTTCAGATCACAAGAAATTGAGAGTATATCCTGTTTCTACTGTATCCAGAAAATCTCTATTGAATCTCACAAAATTAGGAGCCAAATTATTTTGCAGGCTTTTAGTTTCTCATTATAATGAGATGCAATACTTATGACTCCAAATTTATTTCACTTCTGGAGTTTCCTGCAATTTGAGAAAGCTAGTGAGAAAGCATTATTAACACAAAAATAAAACAACACGGTGATGTTCTAAGCTATAAACAGTCATGGTTCTCCTACCTTCTCTTTCAGTGAAATACAGATGTTACATTTTGCAACAGACCTTCTGTGGTAATGTGTTTAAGAATGAACACCAGCAGTTTCACTGAAACTAATTTAACTGCTTTTGATTAGTAATGCTTAGCATTTTAAGAGCCTAGGAGGAAACGCGGGAAGAAGCAATCATCCAATCACTGTTACTTCATGGATATAGCAAGGAAAATTACTTGAAGGTCTATGCCCAAATCTGTTCTCACACTTCTCAATAGACTTCTCACTGAGGCCCTTTGACCCAGCTAAGGAAATAATATGGTGTTTTGCTAAGCATTGACTCTTAAATACCAGAAAATCCACAGGAGATGCTTGATGGTTGGTGAATTATTGCAAAAAGATGTAGAAAGAAAAATCATACCTCGATATTTTAGCATCGTTTGTTGACAGAATCCAACATGTAGCTGTTGTTTGACTTCCCATATGATGGAATTGGGATAAAAGCAGCTGATTATTCCTAGGTCAGAAAGCTGGCAGAGAATGTTAAACAAAAAATAGGTAGTGGGAACAAAGTTAGACTCTCTAAATAACATAACATAAAATGGAGTTCCTCAATTCTAACTCCACATTTAGGATTACCTGAAGAGTTGTTAATAATGCCTGGACCTTGATACTGACAAATAAATCCATATATCCAGGGACTGTCATGGGCATATGCAGTCAGTTGAGAATCACTGATTTAGATGGTCATAACTTTTTTTCTGGTATATACTTGTGACAGGAAAATTTTAAATTGAGAATGTTTAATTAATTGTTTAAAAATATTTTCTTTACCCAAAGAGAATTTGTACAGTTTGGGGCTATTTATTTAATAAAGCAATACTATGCTAAAACATACTTAAAATATGATCGTCTTGTCTGACATATGATATAAACTCAATAAAAGTTAGTTTTTTTTTTAGTAAGTCTATGTATTTACAGATACACACATATGCACACAAAGACACATACATAGTCATTACATGACACTAAATAAGTGTGATTTTTTTCATGGAAATACGGAATCATTCTTACTTTCTATTATTATTTGAATGACAACCACTTGTTTGAACACAGAGAAAAATCCTTGATTTAAGTTTTAGCAGTCTTTTAAAGACTTTTTTATTTGCAATTATAAAAAGACTGACATCTATATCAGAATATTTTTGGTTTTAAGTAACAAAAATCTTTGACAAAGATGACACTTATTGGCTCAATATTCTAAAAATTCCAAAGGTGTTTATGTTGTACATTGCGGG
>PVKZ01005188.1:0-59225 GCA_004027375.1 Macroglossus sobrinus
GACCTCGTGGCCACGTGTGGTGTTGCACTGGTTAAAGCGGGCCGCCGCGCTCACACCGATGGTCATGTAATTGGTCTTGACCCCGCACAGGAAGGCGGTGGCTGTGCCTGCACTGTCTGGCACGTTTCTGTCCACGTTGTACGTCTGAGGACAGAGCTGCCCTCAGCTCCACTCTGGTGGGACACCCAGGTCCAGGACAGTCCCTGGGCGGCTAACTCAGGCCCCAGCCTCTGGCCGCGCTCCTTAGCCCCGCCCACCACGCCCTGTGGTGTGGGGCTCCCTGGGGCCCTCAGCCCTTACCTTGGACAGAGCCAGGTATGGGAACTGGTCCATGGCCAGGGGGGTCTCAGGTCCCAGCTTGCCATTCTTCTGGCCCTTCAGGATTCGAGCCGCCGTCACTGTGGACACCCCCATACCTGAAGGAGCAGAACCGCGTCAGGCCCCAGTGGGCGGAGCTGGCCTTGGTGGCAGGCCTTTGGGGACTGGGGTTGGACAGGTCCTGCATGCTCACCATCCCCCATGAAGATGATGAGGTTCTTAGCAGCCGTCTGGATGGGCTGCAGCTTCTTGGCAGCGTCTAGGGCCTGGGCTGCTTGCTGGTTCCAGAAGTCTGGGTCTTCCTCCTCAGCTGGCGGAGGGCAGAGGGGACCGGGTCAGTTTTGGGGAGCACCCCGTCTGTGGGGAGCGCCTGGGAGGCACCTCATTACCTGGGATGATGCCGAGGGAGAGCCGGAGCCCCAGGCCCAGCAGCAGCAGCACCCGGGCTCCCTGCATGCCTGTGGGATGGCGGCAAGGTGGAGGGACTGGGACCCCGTTGAAGATGGGACCTGTGCAAGGCTGTGGTACCAGGGTCCCCACTGCCCGGGCTTATATAGGTGGAGGCCTCCTGCTTGGTTTAAAGGCTTTATGTCCCTCCCAGTGCCCCAGGCAGCCACCCAGACTCAGCCTACATTCTGGTGACCGGAGGGCGGTGATAAGGTGTGACTAAGCCTTGGAGCAGGTGTCCTGAAAAATGCAGGGTTAACGATGCCAGGCCTTCCGCACAGGACAGGTCCCAGCCACCTTCCCAAGGTAGCGTGGGGACAGGGAGCAGACGGCCTGTGGATGAGGCATATTTGCAGTGTCCTCATGGAGGCCACCCCATCTGCTCGCATAGTCGTGGGGGACTCATCACTCCCTTGTTCACCTGATCCCTTCAGTATTTCTGAGAGTCGGTTGGGGCCAGGCTCAGAGTCTTGTGCTGTGCAAAAGGGTGGGGTGGTAGTGACCGGGAGTGGGGACCTTGCCTGCATTGCTGCCCGTGCCTACAGGGGCCGGCCGGCCAGGGCCTCCTGTCTGTACAGGAGGTGGACCTCTGACCCTTGGACAGGCAGACAGAACGCAGGGGTGAGACTGCTTGTCAGAGAGAGGCCGTGGAGGACCACCCGCACAGCCTCTGATGAGGTGCTAAGAGCTTCCAGGAGCCCCAGGCCGGGTTCAGAAGCATTTCTCCCATCCAGCCATCCCACCTCTGAACGGAAAGCAGGATCTTCAAGACATTTGTACCCCTCACTCACAGCAGCACTATCCTCAACAGCCGAAAGGGGTGTTGGGACTCACGGCAGGCTACCCCCCAAGACTCCACAATGGCCTCTCAATTATTTACAAATAAAGTCAGCTGAGAAGCAGCGGGAGCAGGTGGAGCCCTGACCCTCCTCTGTGCCCCTAAAAGCAGGGGCCAGCTGCCCCCGTGACCCGTGCCCTCTCTCCTGAGGGCTGAGACCCACCCTGCAACCTTGTCCCCAGCTAAACCCCTCCAGAGGGAGAAAGCCCGCACAAACCAGCCTCGGACGCCTAAGGCCAAGCCTCGCTTACATTCCTTCTAAGCAGCACTTTTTAAATTTGTCTAAAAAGTTATAAAAAAGTGCCTCGTACAATCATTTCTTTGAGCCTCGTTTTATAATCCGGGCATCATGTTGTGATTCTCCGGTGCGCACGTGTTAAGGTTGGGTTTTCCTCCGTGAGGACTCAGAAGAACTTTAACGTCGTAGTTTGTGTGTGTCCACGTTTGGATTTTTGCAGTTGGCACTCTCGAGGCTCCTGACAGAGCATGGCTCTGCCCCCAGGCCTTGGAGATGGCCCGCAGAACAAACAGTCTCTCTGTGCTGGCCGATGTCCGTCGATGAGGAACCCCGAATCTTCTGTCCTACAAGCCTGGACTGGAACTAGGACGTCGGCCAACGTCTGCTTACGTTACCCACTGTCGTATCACAGCCCTACTTGCCGACCAGTGAAACCTGCAGTCGCTCCCACCAATCAGAAAGCTCCTGTGAGTCTGGGGTCTTCTCTCCATGAGCAGCTCATCCCTTTGATCATCAGCCCTTCGCACTCCCGCCTTCAGAAACCTTTCTGTCCCCTCCATTCTGGCACACGTCTTCCGTGCGTACTGAGGGGTACGTCCCTGATTTGTAAATCGTATCTCAATCAAACTTGTAATTTATTTGGGGATTTTTGTGAACAGCCTGTTAATAATCTAGTCTTGTGTCAGTTTTATTTCTTTGTTACTAGTCCAGCAGTAAGAACTAAAGGGTAGAAGGGTGGGGGGTTCTCCCCGCTCCCTTAGTCCATCAACACACGAATGGATGAGCAAAACGGGATATACCGCGGACGACAAAAAGGGATTCTTCGGAAAGTCACCTCTCGGGGTGATCTGATCGTGAATTCTGAACTGGGCAGGTCATGGAGGGCAGTCCCGCCCTGGGCACATAACTTCTTCAGCGAGAGGTTAAGTTCATCCATTGTTCCAGATGGCTGGGTTGATACACCTTTGACACACCAGGAGGAATGTACTGTGGAAATGTCAGTACTTTAGGCTGACAGGAGACAAGTTCCGAAAACCACGTAGAAGTTAGTCACCCTTTGCAAAAAGACATTCGCCGTGGTTAGGGAAATCCCTGTTTGTAAGGACATGTTCCTCACTCTCTCTGGAAAGAGAACGAACTCTAGAAACAGTTGTCGTCCATGGAGAAGGTGGGGACGCGAACCTGCAGCACCGACCCTTAATTCTCGTTTGTCGTGCTCTTCCCGGCAATGCCCCCCCTCCCCCGTGACTGACTCCCGTCCCCAAAACCTTTTCTCTTCAGGAGAAGGAGGTGTTTGTTTAAGGTGACGGCTCCCACCGTTTTGGAGAGTTACTCAGTCGTCTCGTTTCTTCCATGTCTCCGTGTGACAGGAGGTGTACACGTGACTGAACTTCTTTATTTTCCGATAAAGCTAAACCGTCTTGTGTCAATTTGATTATGGACCAGCCGTCAGAACCTGGACGTCGTGGAAGAGAAAACCACAGCTCCTAAATGGTGTCGCTTGCGATAAAGCCCATGACACCGCGAGGGTTCAGAGTGAGTCACCCCAAGACGTGCTTCTGAGGATTGTTCCGAGCTAAGGGCAGTTTTAGCTTCAGGCTCAAGAGAAACTTCTGCCCCTCCCTTCAGCTACCTAGAACTTGAATTAGGGGCCTTGCCCACGATGAGGTTATCAGCTGTAATCTCTTTTTGACCATCTGTGAGGCGGAAAACTCCTATTGACTACACGTCTGCTTTTACTGTTCTGCAGTGACCTGTGAAGCCCCAGGCACTTTACCTCAGCCCTAGCTCAGAATGTCCTGTTCCCTTTCTGTCCCCAACGTCCTGCGCAGGTGGGGTCTCTGACCCTCTCATGTAGGTGGGTCCCCAGACACATGTAAATCTGGTTCTTTCTTTCCAACACTTTCTGTATATTAAAACACACACACACACACACACACACACACACACACACACAACCCCCCCCCAAAAAAAAAACCCAACCACAAAAACCCATAAAGACAAAAGTTCAGAGAAATTATTTTAAGGTTCGAAATTCATAACCTAACTCCATGATGTGCACATTTTAATTTATTTCACACACCCTCCCCCATCTCCAGAAACTTGATTGTGAAATGCATCCATCAGCCTCCCTTCTCCCACTCACCAGGGCTCAAATCTTTCATCCACTCCGACACCCCTCCCGACTCCATTTAACCCTGAAACCTGTGATGTGACCCTTGAAGGTGGCCTCTCGGGGTCCTTGTCCAGCAAGGGCCTGGGCACAGCCTTTCTGCAGAGCCACCTGGGGGGGGGGTGGGTGGCCAGCGGCCTTAACTGCGGACTGCCCATCCAGGCCTAGCACACTGGCTGCTGGCGGGCCAGCTGCCCGGGGCTAGCCTCTCACCCTGGCCTCGGCTCAGTCACAGAATAAACGCAGTCCCTAGGGGCTCCACTGCGGCAACCAGGATCTGTCACCGCCAAGAGTGCTACCTGAGTCTTTCCGTCGGAGACCTTAGGCAGCGTTTTAACTAAGTGGAAATATCAGGTCAGTGTCAGCGGAAATTTCATCTTATTTACTGGCATAACGAAGCTGGATGCACCCCGTGCTGAGTGTGCAAGAAGACTTTTAACTTCCAACTGTAGATCCGCTTCTGCTAAGGAAAATTTTTTTGAGTTAATTTTTATCCAAGTTATACATAAACGTAGTTTAAAGCATCAAATAGATCCCCCGCTTACTTTTAATTTTTTGATATTTACCAGTTTTGAAATCATGTAATCATATCCTCGTTCATTTTTCACTTCAAGCTGTAGCTGTGGGTGAATATCGTACTGAGATTCTGTTCTTGTTGTCTGTCGTGTAGTGACCCACCCCAAACGACCTTAAACAACAATGATCCTTTAACTTGGTCACGAATCAGTCACTTGGGCAGGGCGTGCAGGGGACAGCCGTGCCTGCGCTCTGAGGCCTCGGCCGGGGCGCCTGTGCTGGCCTCCACTCCCACGATGGCTGTCACATGGCCGTCACACTGGCTTCCCTCCACATGGGCTTCTCCAGGTTGTGGCGGCTTCCCCCCAGCAGGGCCCCTGCGTTCCAGGGGACCGGAGGTGGCCGCACGCTGACTGCACACGGCGGCCCGTCAGCAGCCATAGAGCCCGTCCAAATTCAAGGGAGGGGACAGGGAGTCCACTTCTAAGGAAGCAAGCAGCCCCACCGAGGTGTCATTGACAAGCAGGAGCTGTATATATTTAAGGCATGTACTTGATGTTTTGATACTTGTATGTATGCACACTGTGAAATGACCCACAATCAAGCTCATCAACATACCTGTCACCTCACGGTCACCACAGCCTCTGTGTGGTGAGCACACATAGGATCTCCGCTCTTAGCCAATTTCGAGGCTATGACACGGTATTAACTACATCACCATGCTGGACACGAGGCCTCCAGAACTCACTCGGCCGCTGAAACCCCGTACCCTCTGGCCTCCACCTCCCAATTCTTCCCCTCCTCCCCGACCCCCGGAAACCACCACTCCACTCTGTGCTTTCAGAGTCCACATATATGTGAGAACATGTGCCCGCCTTAGTTCACAGAGCACAGCGCCCCCACTCCGGTTCATCCATGTTGCCATACATGGCAGATGTCCTTTTTAAAGGCTGAATAATATTCCACTCCGTATGCGTGAGGCATCTTCTCTATCCGCGCACCTGCAGAGGGACACCTGGGTTGCTCTGTATCTCGGCGTCACGAGGCTGTTGCTCCCCCACGTGCTGGGTCATCGGCGTGCTCCAAACCCCGCCCCAGCCCCATGCCCTGAACTCCCAGCGGCATTTGAGGCTCCCTTGTCCTTGGGACTCCAACCTCTTGCCTTTGCGGCCTCCGGCCCCTCCCCCGCCCGTCCTTTTGGCATTTGCTCCCCCAGGGTCTTCTTCCTGCTTCCTGCCAGGGGCCCATCCTCGCCTGTGACGTGAGCACCTGGCTGTGCCAGGTCTGTGTGGACCCCTTGGATTTGCTGCTTCTCTCGGGCCTTCCTCTCACCTGCATTTCCCCTGCCCCTCCTACCTGGCCTCCGGCTTCCGGCCTCATGGTCCACCACGGCTCTGTGGTCAGCAGCTGCTGTCTCCCCAGGGGCCCCCTCTCCTTCTGGGACCTGCCCATCCCTCCCAGCGGTGCGGGTCCCCAGTACTACCATTCCGTATATAACGTGCCATCTCCGATGGGGCCGGCGGTGGACCCGGCCCCATCTGCCCTGGGCCGCTCCTTGCTACAAATGGGACACGGTGTCAGTCTCTTCCTGAGCAGGGGAGGTTGCAAGACAGAGAGAAACTCACGTTTCCACATCATGGTGGAGGAGGCGCTCTACACCAGGAGAGAAGGGACACAGGGGCCTCCCAGCTACTCGATGGCCACACCCCGGGGGCCTGACGGCAGGTGGCACCCCGCCTCCCGGAGGTGGGCTTTCCCACCTTCCCCTGGGAGTTCACACACAACCGAGGGGGCTTCCCAACGGACTCCCCCCATCCTAACGCCACTGTAAACTGTTTTATCCCCGCTTTGCAGTGGAGAGACCGGAATGTTCCTGAAGCCCTGCCCCCTCCCTGGGCTCTTCCTCACTCCTGACAGGCTGTTCCCTCCTGAGCCCCACCAGCGCCGGGGGTGACCCCGCCTGCGCCCCAGCTTCTCACCACCCCTCCTGCTCCTCCCCCCCAGCCCTGCCCGGGTCTCGGCCCTGCCTCCACGTGCAGCCCCGAGGCCTGTGCTCAGCACACAGCTCTGGGGCACTGCCCTGCACCCCTCCTCCGCTTGGGTCCTGTAAGGACAGTCCTCACTGTCGCCTGAGGCCGAGGTGAGCCTGCCTCAGCTCCCGAGGCTCTCCTTCCAGCTCATTCCACCCCGATGCTCTGCCTCCCGCTCCCTCCACCGATCACGCACGCTCCTGCCGTGGGCCCGGCGGCCTGCGGATGGCCACCGGGCGGTTCCCACAGGCCTCTGCCCGCACAGGGCCTCCCTTGCCCTCAGCTCGGAGCACCCTGCTACATCCAGGCGCTCACTCGGTGGTTGAGAGAACAGAGGTCGAACGGAGTCAAGGCCCGGATGAAAGGCCTTCGGTGGCTCTGCGCTGTCCACAGGACAGAGCGCACACTCGGCCCGGCGCGGCTCCTAGTGACCCACTGTTTCCACCTTCCCGGCGCCGCCTTGCGCGTCCCCTCGGCACCCTGGTCCTAGGGAGCTCGGACCCTCACGGTGGGCGTCAGGCACCTTCAGGCCTCAGGTCCTCTGCTCTCGTGGGGCCTGCGCCTTCTGGGTGCCACCCCTCCGTGGCTGGGCACACAGCCCGGCCTCCGACCTCTGCTAGAGCCTCCCTGTGTGGAGGCACCGTCCGCGTCGACCTCTCGCTCGGCCCTGGTGACCTGGAGCAGCCCCCCGAGGAGAAGGCGGCCGTGCACCGGCTGCAGCGCTCGGGGACACTGAGGGAGTGACCGACCCTTCCCTCCTGACGAGGTTTCATGTCACCCCTTGTGAAGAGTGCCCTTCGCGTGGGCTGCGGATGGGCTGGACATGGACGGGGCGGTGCAGGGCAGGTGCCCGAGCCCTGGTCCCCGCTGTGTCTCCTTGGCCGGAGACCTGGCTCCTTTCTGGGTGCAGTGTCCACTCCAGTGGGGCGGGGCTGCTGTGGCCCCCGAGACTCTGGGTGGCATCAGGGCGAGACCAGCACTGCCTCCCAAGCCAGTCCAGGCGGCAAAGACCCGCCCTGCTGGCGAGCTGGCCACTGCGCAGTGGGGGCCGGGCACTAGGCGGGATGAGTGGTCTGGGTCCACGTTGCTCGAGAGGGAGCCCCAGCCCCAGGCCCTGGGGGAGGCCCCGGGGGATGGCACCAGAGAAGAGGGCCACTCCTCCCTGGAGGGTGGAGCAGTTGAGGGGACAGGGACAGGACTGGGATGTCACACCCCTGGGCTCTCACTGGCTGGCTACCCAGGCCAGAGAAGCCCCCGGAAACCACCTCCTCATCCAAACCATCAGACGCCACCTCTCTCCCCTTCCAGATACTTGGCTCTAGAAGGCTCTTGGGACAGTGGCAGAAGGGGATGGGGACCCCGGGACATCTTGGCAGGGGCGGGGTGGGCAGACTAAAGGCTGACAGAGGTGTCAGAGGAGGGAGGGACTGGGGGCAGGCACGAGGAGGTGTCCTTTGCTCCCCTCTGGCACCCAGGCCAGTGCTGGGCGGACGAGCAGCCGCGACCTGCTGACAGACGAGAGCCGCTGTGCCCGGTCTCGCCCGCGGCCACCGCGAGGCCCTCTCGCCACGTGCTGCGGCGAGTCTTTCTTCGAAGGGAAGTCACTACAGCGGGGGCCAGGGAGCTGTGGTCCCACCACCCCCGGGAACGGCATGGGGGCCGGCCGCGGTCTGCACGGCTTCCTCTCTCGTTTCCAGCAGCCCCTGGGGAGGCCGACCTGTGGCTCCCAGGCTGGTGGCGTAGGAGCGCAGGCTGCAGTCAGGCCAGTGGGAGCGAGCACGGCGCCGTGGCCCCCCACCCCCGATCTGTCCCTGGGTCCCTGAGGGCAGTGGGGTCAGTGGATGCCAGACAGGTGACCAGGCCAGGCTGGGCCACCAGGAGCTCATTTCCCCCTCCCTGGTCAGGAAGGCCGGTGTGAGGGCCCTGCTGGCCCCCGGCCTCCCGCTGTCCCCGTGCTCCCTGGACGCTGTCGGGGTGCAGGACTGGGGCTGGCGTGAACCGAAGGAAGTGAACAGGGCCACTCGGAGCTCCGGCCTAGGCACAGGGGAGGGGGTGTCACAGGACCCAGGCCCCCTCTCTGGAGGCCGGGGGCGGGGCTGGCGGGAAGAGGGGACGTGGTGGGGGCAGGGATGGACACAGCAGCCGTAGGCGGCAGGGTGATGGGTAAGCCTGCTGTCTCGCATACTAATTACATTTCTAATCAGCAAGAACGAGGCCCTGGCATCCATCTGCCATGCGGCCAGCTCCGTGAATCATCCTGGAACTGATGGGAAGGTTCCGGAGGGTGGCGACCCCAGCTCAGCTGTACGGGGTGGAGCCTGAGTCAGGTCCCTCGCCGGCCAGCAGCCCCAGCCTCCCGGCATGCCCTGCGCAGCAGACTGCACTTCACACTTGATTTTATTCCATGACACTGATTTGCCGAAAGCCCCCGCTCCTGGCGACGGGGAGGCAGTGGGTGGTCTGGCAGCAGCGGGGCTGGCCTCCCGGGAGGACCGGGTACTGCTCTGCTCAGGTGAGCGCCGGCCAGGCCTCCGCCTTCCGCCCAGCCCCACTCCCTTCCCCTCCAGTTCGTTTAAAAACTGAGCTGCAAAAATAAAATAGAATGAAAAAATAAAAACAAAACCCTGAGTCGTTAAAAACCAAATTAAAAATCCCCTTTGGTGTCAAAAGGTCCTATTCCTAAAAGCCAGCGGGTGGGGCCGGTGCGGGTGGGGCCGGGCGGGTGGCCTCAGTCCTCCTGCTGGTCCTCGTGGTGGTGGCCCTCTCCGTCCGGGGGGCCCAGGAAGCCCTCGGAGCCCGGACGCTTCAGGATGGCACTGTACTTGAGGGCTGCAGTTTCCGCCCGCAGCACCACCTCCACCAGGCTGAAGATGGTGATGACCTGTGACAGAGCAGAACCCAGCACGGTGACCGGGGTGGCTCTCGAGGGGCCGCCCAGGGGACAGGAGGGACAGGGGCCAGCTCTGCCGCCATCTGCCCAGCTGGGGCCCGGGACCACCGGCTCTGTCTGCAAGCCGAGCCCACTCGAGTGCTGAGGCCCTGGGATCAGGCGGCCGGTCCGGGCCAGCACTCAGGGTCGGGAACCGCTGGGTCTGGGCCGGCCTTGAGCGTGCGGTAAGTAAATACTGTTATACAGAACTTCTAGGGGAGACGGTCCATGGCTTTGATCATATTCCAAAGAGGACCCCCAAATCTAAGAGCCCTGCTTTAGGGAAACAGGCAGAGCCCCCAGCCACTCCCCACAGTGGGCGTCCCCAAGGGAGGGGAGCTGGTGCTAGCCCACCCGGGGGCCTGAGTGACTGGGGCTGGGGGACAGCATGAGAAGGGCACCCCGGGAGGCGGGCGGCGGGCTCGCCACGGTGGACGGGGACGAGCGTGCTCCAGGGGAGCTGCCCCGGCCCCCTCCTCACCTGCTGCCCTGGCCCCCTCCTCACCTGCTGCCCCGGCCCCCTCCTCACCTGCTGCCCCGGCCCCCTCCTCACCTGCTGCACGGGCTCCTGCTCCAGGGTGTCCGGCTCCCAGACCAGCATGAGCTCCGGCTTCCTGCCCACCTTCTGGAAGCGGTGGGACCGCAGCGGCAGGGCCTGGGGGTGCACACACATGGGGCCTCAGGCCCTGGGCGCTGGCTGCCCCCTCCCGACTGTGACCCTGCAAGGCCCTAATGCTTGGGAGCAGCCTGCTGACTTGGCCCACCTGTGACTGGCCTCTAGGGGGTGCCACCTGCCCTGCCGCCTGGTCCAGCAGCTGGCACTTGACTTTCGGGGGCGGGAGGACTACCCCCAGCCCTGCCAGGCCATGGCCAGCGGCTAGGCCAGTGGCTCTGCGTGGTGGGCCGGTGGTGGCTCAGGCGGCTGAGGCTGGAGGGCTGCCGCCCCCTGCTGGCGCTGGGTGTGCTAGTGCAGCCTGTGGGCTGGGCTGGCTGCAGAGATGACCCAGACCTGAACTTCCTTCCTGCTCCATGAACTTCAGAACTACAGGATGGGGCCCTGCCTGACTTCAGCCAGGCTGCGTCCGTCTCTCCTGCTTTACTCCACCTGATGAGTGTCGTGTTTATTCCACACCACGTGCTGGGCTCTGCGCCCCCCCAAAGTGCTTTAGATACTGGGAAATTCAAATCAGGGTTGGGGGCCAGGTGGTGACCTGCTAACCACAAGGTCAGCTGAAACAGGTCGCTCAGGTGGCCTTAGACAGGCACCAAGTATCTCAGAAAAAACCCTGGAATGAGCAGCCACCGGGGCAGGACCCACGGCAAAGCCTGGTCCCCTCCCCTTCTCTGGGGGACATCATTTTCTGAGTGGCCATGGAGCATCCTTTCGGGTCTTTCCTCCCCCCGTGTTCCCACAACGAGCCTCGCAGAGCCCGCGGACCCTGCTGGCCTGCACTGGTTGGGGAGGGGCCTGTTCTCCGGCCCGAGCCTGACCCCTGGCCTGCACCCCCCATGCCAGGCAGGCGCAGTTCGGGGTCTTGGCAGAGCCCGCTGGCTGGGCCTGGTGCTGGGGGGAGGGGGACAAGGCCAGGGGCTCCACACTTCCTGCCACTGTGTCCAGCACGGCCCACGCCTGAGCAAGGGGCGCAGAGCATTGCCATCTCCACAGCTTGGGTCCTCCAGTGAGGACAGGGACAGTGGAGCCCACGAGATGCTGGAGCGACGCGAAGGAGACCCCAGCAGAGGGAGCAGAGCAGCGGGCGACCGCAGGGCGCTCAGCGCATGCAGCGCGGTGTGTGTGCGCGTGTGTGCACGTGTGTGTGTGTGCGCGTGCATGTGTATGTGTGTGTGCGTGTGTGCGCGCGTGTGTCCATGTGCGTGTGTGCGCGCGTGCACGCGCGTGTGTGTGTGGGGCAGCGGCGCACTCACGTTGCAGTAGATGCGCTTCTGCACGCCGTAGCGCAGCACCAGCACGTCGAAGGCTTGGTTCAGCACGCCCAGCACCATGGCTTCCGACTCCAGGGGACCGCTCTCCTGCGGGGCAGGGCTCCAGCCAAGGTGTGGCCACGGGAGGGGGCACCCCCGGGGCCCGCCCCTGCCGCTGGGGGCTCCTCGGGAGCAGGTGCTCAGGCGGGGCGGAGGGGCGGGGCGGGGCGCCCGGGCGGCGGCCTCACCTTGACCAGGACGGCGAAGAAGAGGCTGGTGCTGAGCTCCTGCACGCGCTTGGACGCCATGCGCCGGTCGTTGCAGTGGTCGGCCCGCTTCTGCAGGGCGTCGGGCTCCACGCCTGGCGGCTCCCTGTAGCCTGGGAGGGGCATGTATGATGGGGGGCCGCTGCTGGGGGCTGGGTTGTGGGCGGCACGGTGCCTTGTCCCAGGCAAGGTACAGGGCCAAGGCCTCCTGCTGCCCGGCGCCAGGGCCGAGAGCGGCGGGCCAGCCACAGTCAGCGTCCTCACGGCCCAGCCTTTGCTAACGAGCCTAATGCAGCTTCCCCTGGTGCCGCGTGAGAGATTTGGGCCCAGGCTCCCTGCCATGTGGGTTGCCCACCCCTGGGGGCCTCCACAGCCCCAGCAGCATGCCCCCAGCTGCTGGGCACCCACTCAGTTGGGCACGGGCCGCACCGCGTCCCAGGGGGCGCCTCACCGAGCGCGGCGGCCAGCAGCCGGTGCACCAGGATGTCGGCGAAGCGGCGGATGGGCGAGGTGAAGTGCGTGTAGAGCGGCACGTTGAGCGCGTAGTGTCGGAACTGCTCCTGGTCCTGCAGGACCCCCGAGCAGAAGTACTGCGCCATCTGGGGGGGGGGGGCAGGGGAACGGGGGCTTTGAGCGCCTGGCCGGGCTGGCTGGGGCGGAGTCTGCTCTGCCAGGCTCTGTGAGACTCAGCCTCATGCGGGGCAGTCTCGGCGCGGGCTGACCTGCCAGGCTGCAGCCACCTGAGCACAGCCGAGCAGGCCTGAGGAGACCAGGGGACCCGTGGGACCGCCACGAAGCTGGCTGGAGCCACAGGGTGCCCACGCTCCTCTCCTGCTGAAGGCAAAGGCAGGCCCTGCCCTGGGTCATCCAGACGCCCTCACCCTGGCGGCACGGACGGCAGGCCAGACGTCCCTGCGAGTGCCCCACCTGCCCCTGCCGAGGACGAGATGCGAGAGGGCCTCCTCCCTCAGCCCTGGGAGAGGGGGCAGACCCCCTGGTTGAGGGCACTGGGGAGGAGCGTATCCACCCTGCAGTCTGTTGCCGTTGTCCCTGTCAGGGACAAGGCGGGGAGGGGCTGTCTGGTGTGCCCCCTGCCCGGAAGGGGCTGGGGCGGCCACTCTGGGGCAGGCGGAGAGAAGGAAGCTTGGGGCCCCGCTGGACCAGGGCTGCAGTCTGTCCTGTGGAGGCACAAGACAGACTCCGTGAGGACTCAGTCCACCACCTCCACGTGGCCACAGTGGAGCAGAGGGAAGGCCCGAGGCTCCCGCCACCCAGAGCAAACGGGCCGTGGGCTCTTCCTCCCCGGCCCTGGTCTGGCCTTCGGCTGTGGCCGACCTCACGCCCTCGGTCCCTGACCCCTGCCCTGCTGAAAGCCACGTTTACACCCGGCACCTCTGTGCCCCCAACACTCCAGCTCGTGCCAGCCGAGAGAGGCAACGGATCGCCAGCCTGCTAGTCTCAGCCCGTCCTGTCCCCGATCGCCTGTCCCGGGGCCAAGATGCGAGGTCTGGCCACAGTTCCCTCTGCGGGGCGGGAGCTGTGACGGGAGCCTTGGCTACAGGCCCCGACGCTGCTGCCCCGTGTCCCCGGCCTCCCGGGGCTGGGAAGCCAGGACAGGCTGCTTGCTGCCCAAGAGCAAGGGTCCCCGTGGGGAGCCCGGGGAGCCCCGGGAGCCGCAGCACGAGGGTTCACGCGCTCGCTGGCTGGCTGCTTGCTTGCGTCTCTAAACCTCACGCCCTCCGCGCACGCGGCCAAGCGGCCAGCCGGCTCCGGTTACTGTGTCTGCAGGCCTGGAGTCCAGGGCGCGGCTGGCGGTGACCTGCTCGGCTCCCCGCCTCTGCTTCCCCCCCAGCTCCTGCTGGGCCCCGGGTTATGTCCGGGGCAAGTCGCGGTGGGAGGCGGGAGCTGCCTCCATCCCAAGCCACGCTGGGGTTTTGTTCTCGGCGGTGGCCCAGCTCCGCAGACGGGCTGGGGCGAGGCGGGCAGAGGGCCCTGGCTCCCTGTCTGTGGGCAGGGTGGGATGGGTGGGGACCGGGGCTTTCCCACAGTGACCAGCCATCCCTGGGACAGCCCTGGTATCCTGTTTCAGCAGCTCACCGAGACGTTCACGCTCGCCGCCGCTCCCCCTGCCTGCTCCCCTGTCCCTGCCCCAACTCCTGGGCTGAGAGAGCATGGGTACCAGACCCTGGGCACACCCGCCATCAGATCCCAGGGCACAGGCTGGCCTGTGGGTCAGCGGCAGGCGAGGCTGGGAGAAGGCCGGTCCTTTTCGGGCTCCAGGTGACCCAGGTGAGGGTCCTTGCCCTGCAGGGCTAGGGTGACTTGGGGGTGGACGGCTCCCTGGGGCAGGGAACAGGGCCCCACCGGCCCTGCAGGGCACGGCCAGGAAGCAGTTCTTGGGACCCAGGGGTAACTGGGGGGCAGTGTGGTGTCAAGCCTGGTGGCCACAGGCAATGACCCCATGTGGGGCGCTTTAAAGAGCTTGGCATGGGGCATACACTGGTGTCCGGGACAGGGTACGGGCAGCCAGGTCCTGATGGCTCTGTCCCTGGCCCAGCTATAGGTGTCAGAGGATAAATCAGCTGTGGCCAGATGAGGCTGCCTGGTTCTTATGAACAGGATGAATCTGCTGAGTGACCGGACTCCTGGAAATGGTTTGTCACTGTCCCCCGACCCACCGGCTGCAGCCCAGAGCTAGTCCCATCAGCATCTAGCCTGACAGTCCACTGGGTTGGCTCCTTCCCAAGATGCTCGGGCCTGCAGGGGTTGAAGGTCAGCCTCAGATGGCAGAGAGGCAAGTCACTGTCTACCTCCTAGGCTGCCAGCCCACCATGCTGCCTGCAGACACAGGCCGTGGCCTGCCTCCCCGTCCTGGAAGATGCCTGTACCTGGCACCCACAAGCTGTGGAGGACTCCCCAGGGCAGGCTGCTCCGGGAGACTCTCTCCCCTCCAGGGTCCCCATCTGGCCATGGGTTGCTGACCAGCCCCCTGCCCCCATTCCCTTCTCTAAGCCGGTCCGGTCTGTGGGGATAGGGCACCGAAGCCTTGTGCGTGCCCTGTGGTGTCTCCCTGCCTTCTGCCAGGAAGCAAGAGCCCCGAGGCCGTGCATGGGGCAGTGTGACTCCACCCGGACCCTCTCCCAGGCGGACGAGCCATCCTGGGGCAGGTGAGGCGGGCAGGTCTGGGCAGGAGGCAGCAGGCTGGGCTCAGGGGCCCGGGGCCCACGCCTCCCCCTCCCCCGAGGTCCCCTGCGTGTGCAGAGGCCACAGGTGCTCCTGGGGGTGGGGTAGGCATCCTTACCTGCATGGGCCGGGAGCACATGTTGGTGAGCACCTCCTTCCGGGCCAGTGAATACTCGTCATTGCCAAAGAGTTTGGTCAGGCTTTTCTAGAAGCAAAGCCACATGATGTGCAGTCAGGCCTGGGAGAGGCTGTGGGGCCCCGTCACCCCTGGGCATGAGACCTGGCTCTGCGGGGAAAGGTCAGCCGAGGGGCTCGAGTGGGGTGCAGGGGGGCCAGCAGCTGTGTCCCACAGGTCGGCCTGGGCAGACGGGTCTCCAGCTGTCTCCCTAGGGCACCTCTCCGCCCCACCCCCACCCTCCCACTTGGAGCAGGGGCAGGACGGTCTCCGTCCTGGCAGATCAGAGCTGAGACCATGGATTCCTGAGCCCCACGAGGCTTAGTGCCAGGCAGGGGACACTTGACACCGCTTACCCTAAAAAACATCCTCTGGCTTCCACTGACCCCAGCCCAGCCCTGGTGACTCGGGGGGCCTTCCCCGCAGGGCCTCCCCTCCCTCCGTGTGGAGTCCTGGCTAGAGGGGAAGGGACGCTGGCGGGACCCCGGGGCTGCTGCACCCGCACGTCCAGGCCCGGCCCCTCTCCCCCACACGGGGCCGCCCTCTGCCCCCCTCCCCAGCCCCCGCACTCACGTTGAGGGCCCCGGCGGAGCTGAAGTCCACGGCCAGCCCCATCTGGTCGCAGAACTCCTCCAGGTCACTGAGCATCTTGGTCTGGGGCGGGGGGTGCCGGCGCAGCAGGGCGCGCTCGGGGAAGGCGCGGTAGATCTTGTGGGCCACCGCCATGTTGGCCAGGAGCATGAACTCCTCCACGAGCCTGCGGGGGCACCGCCAGGTCAGGGCCGCCGCCCGTCGGTCCCTGGGCGCGCTGCTGGCGGGCTCTCTTCACCCTCGCCTCAGACCGGAGATGCCCTCCCACCACCCACCCCGCTTCGGTCCCCCGGGGCGCTCTCCCCGCTGAGCGCGCCCCTCACCGTGCTGATCAGTCTGCAAACCCCGCTCCTGCTGTGCCAGCCCCCCCGCCACCACCCCCACGAGACGGGCTCCGGGCGGGCAGGCCCCCAGGGCTCGGCACCTGCCTGACCCAGAGTGTTCAGTAAAGATGTCTGTGGGGTGACTAGCCCCCCAGAACGTCCAGGGGCACTCCCAGCTGTGAGGAACCATGTGCCTCCCTGGCGGTGTGTGGAAGGTGAGCGCAGGCCTGTGCCCCCAGAAAGGGGGGGACTCACAGACAGCAAACGTGGGGTGTTTGAACCCCAGACAGTCAGCCTCTGGGAAGTTCACTGTGCTTCACTTGAGGGTGATCAGTACGAATCCTACGGCTCCATAGAAGGGAGAAGCACCCCAAGGAGCCGGGGGAGGCGCAGCGATGGCAGGGTGCAGGGAGGGGGCGCGCCGGGACTGAGGAGCCGGTTAGGATGGTGGGAAGTGGGACCGCGCAGGCTGCGGTGGGCGACACCCCCAGTTGGGGGCAGGGGGCCCACGTGCCCCCGCCTGGGGCCCGGGCGGGGGGACAGGCGCATCACACAGTGCGTCAGGGCTGAGGCCTCTGGGGAGGGGCCTCTGGCAGGGCCCGGTGCCACCGCGGCCGGGGCGCCCCGCGTGGGGACAGCCCTTCCCGGCTGGGGGAGGCTCTCCCGCCTCTGGTCCGGACCCCAGGCTGCACGTCGAGCCCGCGCTCCCGCGGAGGCAGGAGGGGTCCGGCAGGCCTGGGCGGCTAGAGGCCCAGCGTGCGCGTCCCCTCCCGGAGGTGTGGGCACTGCTGCGGGGCTGGCCTGTCGCCCCGCCAAGCTCTCGAAAGAAAAGCAGCCAGTGAGGTGGTGGGAGAGAGAATGTGAGCGGGTGAAGCCCGCCCCCCAGAACGGGGCTGGTCCGCCAGCTGTTCCCAGGGCACATGTCTCTCCCAGAAGCCCTCTCTGTGAGTCCTGCACTGCGAGCCCCTCCCCTGCGGGGACGGCGCTGGGCAGGCCCACGGAGGCGCAGGCCACGGCCTGGTGCAGGGCCGCAGGCTCAGGCCTCCGCCGGCCCGTGCACCCTGCAGGGAGCCCGGCGACGGGAATGAGGAACAATTTCATTCACCCCTGGGAGACGCAATAGCCTTGTAAGCGGGCACCCTGCCCGCCCCCCAACCTGTCCCTGAGCACGTGACTCCCACTGAAAGGCCCTTGAGTTCCAGCTCCTGAGCTTGACCACCGACGGCCTAAGATGAGGTCTGCACCCTGGCTCCACACGGCCTTGCTGCAGGAGCCTGAGTGGGTGCTGGACCTTGCTGGGCCTCCGTTCTCTCAGCGGTAGGACGGGAGTACCAGCACCCGCTTCTCGGGGGGCCGTGAAGACGGACAAAACAACACCTGTTTTAAGGGCGGACCCTGTGCCCGCCCCACTGTCCACCTTGAGACACGAGAAGTGCTTTCCTCTCTCCCTGGTTTCCATGCCAAGTGGCCAGGCTGGGGTCTCCCTGGGGTGCCCTGTGGTTTTTAGTCCTATCTCTGCCCCCTTTTCTCACCCTTTCCACACGTCCATCACCTACATGCCTCAGATGCACACATTGATTGATTCATTCATTCGTCTGTTCACACAGCAAACATTACTGTGTGCCAGGCCGTTCTGGACTCATCTCCGCATGCAGCCAAGAAGCATCGCGGGCAGGGGGCATGGAGTCTCTTCCCTGGAGCCCACCTCCAGCCCCGCTGGCAGGCTGGGTGAAGACGCTGGCCTGCGTTTTGGCAGCATGGCCAGCAGGGGGCAGCATGGCCCCACAGCAGGGCTGCAGGTTAGGGAACGCTGGGCCAGGGTGGAGTAGCAGGGCTGGGCTCTAGGGGATTCTGCTTGTGCCCCCCAACCCTGCACTCCCACCCCGGGTCATAGAAACGGAATGCGCTCCCAGCCCTGCAGGGGCTCTCCTGACCTCCCAGCCCCCCAAGGTCTTAAGCAAAGGCAAAAGCAGGAGGGAAGGGATGGGGATGGGGATGGTGGGGCCAACGTTCAGAGCCCTGGGCAGTGACCCCAGTCAAGCTGCGTCTCCAGTGACTCCACTACTGTGCTCCCTGGACCCCGGTACAGTGCCGTGAGTCCCCCGGGGCTGGTGAGAGAGAGAAGTACGCTCTTACTGACCCCGAAAGTCTGCTCAAGCTCTGGGCGCAGAAGCTGACGCTGGACAAGCTCCTTGGTGCCTGTGGGGGGGGGGGAGGGGCGCCTCCTGTTCCGAGTGTCTCAGCCCCTCGGGACCTTCTCCAAGACCGTTCGCTGACAGTGAACATTCACCCCAGGAAGACGTCCACATCGCCCAACCGGGGGCTGGTGCAGCAAGACGCCCGAGTCCCCAAGTGCCGCTCGATCGTGTTCTAGGACACTGCAGGGGCCACGTCCCCACAGCCTGGCCCAAAGGCCCTTCCTACGCCAGCAGGTGGGACAGCGAGGCGCAGCGGGAGCCCGCGAAGCCGTGAGCATGGAAAGCAGAAAGGGTGCCTGGTGGCCAAGCTCTCGGTGGCTGGAAGGGGCTCGGTGCAGACGGGACCGGGTCCCCACGCAGCACGGAGCAGGAAGGGCCAGGAAAGCCAAGTGGCCAGCAGCCAGATGCCACAGCTTAGGAGTCGCTGTCACAAACCTGGCCGCACCGCGGGAGGGAGAACCGGGCTGGCCGGGGACAGGGCCCGGGGATGGGTGTCACTGCTCTCATCTGGGGCCAGCAAAGGCCCCTCTCACCAGGATCCATAGGTCCTCCCCCCAGGTCAGTTCCCGCAGGGACCAGCAGGGGGCCCCCAACGTCCTCCTTGCACAGGACCTGGGACGTGGCAGGAGCAGGACGACCTTCGACTATTAACTGCAGCCTGCGGCCCACGCAGGGCCCAGGGGCTCTGGGCTCCAGGGGTGTTCTGACCTTCACCAGGGCCACGGGCTGCTCTCGGGGGAGGGCGGCAGTCAGAGGAGCTCCGGTGGCTGCCCCCGGCAGCAGGCACCCTGCGCCCTGGTCTCCTTCCTCTTTTGGGGGACAGTGGTGCACGCACGGGCCTGACCCCAGACGATGCCCCAGGCTGCTCGGGGTGGTTCGGATGTGGCTCTGAGCGCCACCTGAGCATGCCGGGGCCTGGCCCGATGGGGAAGGCCCCCGTGCACCACCCCAGCCTCAGACGTGCGCCTAGATCTGGGGGCTGGCCCTGACCACCCCCTCTGCCCCCCACCAGCACCCCCTCTCTGCATGGCACAGGCGTGAGGTCACTCAGCCCTGCCGGGGAGGTGGGGGTGGGGGTGGGCAAGCTGGGACTCAGCGCCTGCCTGGCAACTGCTCTCAGCAGGGGCTCAGGAATGGCCGCCAGCCAGGCTCACCTTCCAGAACAGCAAGCCAAGCCCTTTGAGACGGGGCCCTGGGCCCAGGCCTGGCACGTGCCAAGCATCCGGAGCCCTGCGCCACGGGGGGCCCACCCCTCTGGAGGTCTGGGGCGGGCTCTGCTGTGACAGACAGCTGCAGGGCCAGCCGGGGGCCAGGCCGGGTCGCAGCTGGGGGCACTCGTTCGCAGCATCCCACCTACCTGTGCTCTGGGCCCCAGACCTTGGAGGACAGGGCAGAGGGGAAGGCGAGAGGCGTCTTATCCCAGGAGGAGCTGAGCAAGCCTAGAAACGCCAGAGTGCCTCACCTGCTACAGCAGGTGAGGCCACAAGCAGCCTACACACCGGAGCACACACTCCTCCCACAGCAAAGAGAGCTCTGGTCTAAACTAGTGTTTCTCACAACGCGTCCATGTCATTTAAAGGAAAAAAGTATAATTATATATGACATACCAGGGGGTGGAGTGGTTCCCTGCCCAGCAGCCTGCCTTGAACCCCACCCAGCTCTGCCACTCACTAGCTGGGTGAGTTCAGATAAATTTCTCAGCCTCTCTGAATCCCAGTTTATTTACCTGAAAAATGGGGATGGCTTAACTATCACACTCTCATGCACACTGTGGGGGGGGGGGGGCTGACCCGGCGGCCACCACCGGGGTCTGGGCTGAGCACAGCAGGGTGCCCAGAGGCCTGTGCTGTCCACAGCGCTGTCCCCTACCCCTGGCTGTCTTTCTCCTCGTCAGGCCTCCCCCCTCCACCCCCCAGAGGCGCCTACTTTCCTGAATACACATCTGGTCCCGTCCCTCTCGCCTGAAATCCCTCAGCAGCTACCACTGCCCTGGGGACACTTCTACCTCCTGGTAGAGTGAGGTCTCCCAGACTTTCTGTCACGTGCTGGGGTCACCGCTCCCTTCTCCCCACCCGCACCCTTCCCGCCTCAGCTGTGCTGAGTTCTCGTGGCTCCTTCTTGCTTCCGTCCCTTAGCCCGGGATCCTGGGCCACTCCCCTCCCGTCTCTTTTTCTTACCTGTGCCTTCCTCGGGGCATCGTGGTGCACCCCCCAGGCGCCCCTGAGCACCCATCTGTATCCCGTCACGCTTTAGCCCACACCACTGCGACTGCCTCTCGGACCGTGGGTCGCGTCCCCTCCCCACCCCAGTGCTGCCTGCCCTGGCCCCACCGCAAGGCTTGGCGCAGGGCCGACGCTAACCAACTGTGCAGAACGAGGGGTTCACAGGACAGGGCATGCCCGGGAGCTGGGAGGGCCAGGTCCCCGACTCCGTGCCCTTTTCTGCGTGGGCGCATGGCCCTCACTCACAGCTCCGACTCCCAGCACTGCTGCTGGGGCGGGGGGTGGTTTCGCCACTGGAAACCCTGCCTAGGGAAAGAGCTCCACCTGAGACCCTTCCCAAACAAGGCGAGAGAGAATCCCCGCTGTTCTCTGTCCCTCCCTCAGTCTGCAGAGCACCGCCCACACTTAAAGCCACTGGCATCATCACGTGAAAGGTGACAGAGTAAACGTGCCTGCCAACCAGAGCCATGCGTTTCTTTGTTCACTTAGGCATCCTCACACCTCACCCCCTTCTGAGATGCTGCTGTGGCTCAGTGCAGAGGGGGAAGAGACACCAGTAAGGGCGTGTGACAGGTGATAACACATGCCAGGTGCAGCCCACTAACTCCTCCTGCAGGCCTGGGAGGTGTTTTTATCCCTTTCGGGGACGCTTACGGTACAACAAGCAAAGGTGATCGCCCCAGGCCCACAAGTCCCCGAGCAGCAGCTGGGATGCTCAGTCAGGGCCGGTGGCCTCCTCCGTGGGGTCCCGGCCCTGCTGTGGCCAGAGCCTGGCCTGCCCTCCAGGAGCCCGCGGCCCCATAAGGGGAGCTGTCCACAAACGCAAGATCAGTTTCCAAACATGGCAAGGGGCGGGGAACACTTTACACGAGAAGGTTGAAACGGTAACGGTGTGAAGGCCAAAAAAATAAATAAATAAAGCATCTGCGTGTTTGGGGGCAGGGCAGGGCTGCATGGTGCGGGCAGGGGGGGCCCGAGGGGGCCTGGACTTGACCCGGGGGCAGAATGAGAGCTGGACACAGAGGGGGAGAAGCTGGTGCTGGTGGGGCGCGGGGGCCAGAGGCTGGGCGCAGTTAGGACGAGAGCCTGCAAGCAGCGGCCAGAGGGCTGGAGAAAGGGCAGGTCGAGCCGGAGCCCAGAGACACACCAGGCACGGCTCTGGGGGTGGACGGGACTGTCACCCTGTCGCCGTGCACGGAGGGGTGAGAGAAGGGGGGCTTAGAGGGTGACGAGGCAGCAGAGGAACGAAGTGGCAGGAGAAGTGGGACACGAGGTCGAGCTGGGCGGGCTGGCCACCACGGTGACGAGGAGCGGCCTGCCGAGGCCACGGGGTTCGGCCAGCGGGAGCTCAAAGCCCCAGTGGCAGTGGGGGTGGGGAGGTGATTCGGGAAACGAAGGATTGAAGAGTGAGGAAGGCGGCGAAGAGCAGACGGCGCTCAGCACATTCATCGGAGAAAGAAGCAGGAGCCAGTGTTTTTCTCTGTAACGTTCCGATCTGTTTTCAGTATCGAAAAGGTCTGAACGGGCTTTGGGAGGCAAAGGCGCTGGTGTGAGGGAGACGCTGAGGGTGAGCATGTGACCAGCCAGCAGTCGGGGAGGGGGCAGTCTGAGGAAGGTGCCGGTGTCTGAGCTGTGGGCTCACAGGGGACAGGCGGCCCTGAGGCCTGCATGGAGGAGGCGGCTTGTCTGGCCGCCCTCTGCTACAGGAGCCCCACGAAGGGCCCTGCTTGGCGTCGCCCCCTGCAGGAAGGGACGGGCCACCTCCTTACAGCGGCTGGAGTTCCAGTGGCTAGGGGCACAGCCAGTCGGGGATGTGGCTAGACCCCACATTCGCTGGCCCCCGTTCAGAGCTGTCCCGAGGGCTCAGGCGGGCATGTGGTGACCGGCACCCTTATGTGGGGGGCAGCTGGGCAACCTTTTCAAGTCCCCTGGGCACAGGAGAGGAGGGAAAGGCCCACACCCATCAGGGCAACGAATAAGTCACCTCGGAAAGGCCTAGGGACAGGGCCGCCTCCCGGGGCAGGCTCGTCGGTCCCCACATTGTGGCATTAGCGGGCTACTGTTCCTCCCTCGAGGGCTGGCCCATCTGGCCACGGAGGGCTGGGGCGCTGGCAGCAGCGGCCCCCTCGACCTGGCCTGGCAGCAGCGGCTGGGCCCCGAGGACGTTCCGCTTCCAGACCCACTTCACCAGCTGACCTAGATGAGCGCCTGCCCCACCCCTCACACTCAGAGCGCTCACAAGTGGCTTTGGAGCCGAGCCGGGGGCCGGGCAGCCCGGCAGCGGCATGGCCGCTGCCCAAACCTGAAAATGCATCAGTTTTCAAAGACCAAAACCCAGCGAGAGGTTCAGCAGCCTCCTCTGCCCTCGGCCACCAGGGCACTTGTCACAGCTCTGTGGGAGTTTCACGTAAACGGAAGGAGGCCACTCACAGAGATGGCTCAATTAGCTCTTGGTGAAAGCTGCTGCCTCGGAAATGTGATATAACAGTTGCTCTCAAACTCGCTTCTTCTGAAGACCAGATCTCCCCGTCTTGGGCACATCCCCACAGTGGGCCTGGGGCCCTCGGGCTCCGCAGTGGCCGAGATGGCAGCTGGCCTGTCACGAGGGCTGTGCGCCCCAGACGGCCCCTTCTCCGCCGCTGAGTGGCCCACGGGGGTGGGGGTGGTGGCCACCCTCATGGGCGCCCTGCTGCTCTCCCCGTGGCCCCCGCCACGCGCAGCGGAACAGTGCGCGGCCCGGGAGCCCTCGTGGGAGCTGCGGGCTGCGGAGCCGCAGGGATGTTAGCTGCAGTTCTCTCCCGGCCGGCCCAGGGTGGGGCTGGTGGCCTGCAGAGAAGGCGCGGCAGGCAGGCTGAGCGGGCTGGGGCGGGCGGGGCCCCCCCCCCCCGGAGGAAATTCGGCAGACTGACGGAGGGGCGCCCACCCACAGCCGACTGGGCACCCCGCTTCAGGCCTCTGCGTGGAGGGTGCTGTGGCCGCCGGGCCGACGCACGTCACAGCGCGGGCCTCTTGCTGACCCCTCTCCTCCTGGGCTCCCTGCAACCTGCTGAGCGCTTTGGACATTCCCAGGAAACCGCAGGGAAATGAATGGGGCCTGGTTCGCAGGCATGGAAAACCCCAGAGGAGCAGGCCTCTGGAGCCAGACATAACAGGCCCTGCGGGCGAGGCCGGAGCCAGGTTTCCTCTCCGGGAGGCTGAAGCCACTCCAGGCCTTCCTATAGGTTGGTCAGGCGGGGCCCAGCTGCAGCGAGGCACGGTTCAGCTGCTTGTTTTTCTAGCTCGAAAGGAAGTCTCCAGAGGCTCGGCCTCTGGAGCAGGGGCCTCGGGCCCTGCCAAAGGGAGGCCCAGTGGCTGCGGTAGGGAGGGGGGGGCCGGGGGTTTGCTGGGGAGCCAGGCTGAGACAGGCAGAAAGCTCTCTGTCAGCGTAAAGCTAGCCGGGAAGCCTCGCTCCTTCCCAGGTTCGGGGCTCGGCTCACGGAGGCCCAGGGCAGGCTGCACGTGGCAGCGAACGGCCCTAAGCAGAACCAGGTGGCGGTTTCTGCCGCGCGGCCTTGCAGAGCTGGGTAATGAGGGCTCACTGGCTCTGCCGCCGTGTTGACACACATGCCTTTCTCCACGTCCGGCCGCTGTCCCCCTAGAATTAGAACCGCTGACCAGAGTGGCCTGGCCACCTCAGGGAGCCACCACAGAGCCCCCAACAGCTCTGCTGCCCTGCTCGGACTCCTGGCCGGGCTCCCCTTTGTGCCCAGCCCAACAGTGGGGGCTGGCTCTGTGGTCCTGGACGAGCTCAGTGGGGCCATCTAAGTCACTGACATCGGAAGGCTCAATTTTGATTCTAAAATTAGAGATCTGTGCCTGAATACACAGATGTTCTCTTTCTCAATCTCTCAATCTCAATCTCTCTCTCTCTCTCACTCGTGTGTGTGCGCGCACACACACACACGCACGCACGCGCACACACACACACACACAGTGGATTGCTAGATGAGGAGGGTGAGGCACAGGCTCCGGGAAACTCAAGCTGCTTTGCTTTTGCAAGTCGCATCACGCTTTGCTCACCTTCCCAAGGGCGCGCTGGGCCCCACTGCTGCTGGGGAGCAGCTCCCCCCCGGCAGGGCCACCACCCCAGCCATGTGGCCACTGAAGCCTGTGAGGGGAGGACAGCAGCTGCTGGTCTGAGGCTGGGCGTTCTGTGCACATCATCTCATCGAACCTGCACAAAACCCTTGCACGGAGGGCTGTGGGGCCTTAATCTGCTCAGGAAAACTGAGTGAGGGGCCAAGTCCGGTGAGCACGCAGGTCACGTAACCAGGGCGTGTCAGGGCTGGGACCTGGACGTGGGTCTTTCTGACTGCACAGCCTGTTCTGTACCCACCCCAGTCTGCAGACAAGGAGGGGCTGCCAGGGCGGCTGAGGCCCAGGCTGGTCCCATGCGCGTGGAGCAAAGGCCGCTGTGTCCAGGAGAAGGTTTCCTGTCACGGGCAAAGGAGGAGTCCGTGTTTCTGTGTGTCCCCTGACCCCGGGGACTCCTTGAGTCTGCCCGGCTGCTGCAAGCAGCTCCGCCACACCTGAGCCCCTCACCTGGCCTCTGTGTGCACCTGGTCCAGGAACACAGGGCAGAGAGCAGCCGGGCTCTGGCCCCGCTCATCCGGGCCACCCCTCCAGCTGCCCCAGCAACTCGGGCGCCCGCCCCGGCACGAGCTCCCCCTCCCCCACTCCCAGGGCCTACGACACGCCGGCACAGCGCGCGCACTCGCCAAACACGTGTTTTTATCTGCCACTGTGTGCATCGTCTGAGACCAACGCCTCCCATTTCTGTGGTTCTTCACATTGTTTTCACAAGTCTTAAAACAACCCTTGTTCATGTGAGCAAAGGCAGGCGCAGAGAGGTTGCCTGTCTCCCCCAAGCTCACAGACCAAGGACGTCAGACGCCCCGCCCACTGCTTTTTCCTCCAGGGACACTGTGCCACCTGCCGTCAGCTCCCCGAGGGCTGGGAGCAGGGTTTCTGCGGCAGTGTCCAAGCAAGGGCTCTGCGGACAGCCAGGACGCAGCACAGGGCCTGCCCGTGCCATGCTGGCCGCTGGGGGATGGGCAGCAGAGCGGGGCTGTTCTGCCACATCGCTCCTGTCCCTTCTCACCCCCAAGGGTCGCGGCATCACAGAGCCGAGGCCACCCATCCCTGGCTCTCCACATCTGCAGCCACCTCGGAGGGATGGAGCCCGTCCCCAGGGCTGCCCCTGGCCATGTTCGAGGCTGGCCCGCCACACGCAAGCACGCAGGGCCACCTTCAGGCCTGGCTGGGCTGGGACCTTTCTGTACCCGTGGAGGTCTTCAGTCCTTGCTTTGCCCCTGCATCTCTTCTGCTTGGTGGGACGAAGGGGACAGGAACAGGACTCAGCCCGCTGCCACCACCTGCCTTCGCCGGCACTCAGGGCTCTGGCCTCCTCCGTGCCGTCACTGGACACCCGTGCTGAGCACATCCGCTTGCACTGCTCTGCTCTCCCTGTCGCCAGCCGAAGGCTCTGAGGTTCCCCCAGGTCTCCTGCGGACCCCTTTTTGCTAATGCTGTTCCCACACCGCCTGTGGGGATGTGCTGGCCCGCTGGGCCAGAAGGGAGGGCAGGGCCGGCCGCGGGGATGCCGCCACCCTGACCTCAGACACCTTGCTCTGACAGCCTCCCCCTGGGAGCCCCGAGACCCCTGCGCGGGCCTCACGCAGCCGTGAAGTCTGTCCCAGGAGGGCGTTTTCTCACTGAACTCCAGGCGCCTTTCCCGTTTCCTCTGTGGGCTCTGCGCTGTCGGAAACACCTCGCACGGCCCCGCAGGTCCGTGCCCTGCCAGCCCCTGACTGTGGACAGGGCCCCCGAGGGGCTGAGCTCTGACAGGGACGTGGCTTCCTGCATCGAGGGCTGCAGATCCTCTGGCCTGCTCCTGGCCGCGGTCCAGCCCACCCCCAAGTCACTCCCTTGTGTGACGGGCACCCAGACTCCGGGATCCCCCCCGGGGCTCCACGCTGCTCCCTCTGCCTGCCACGTCCTCGGTCGTGTTGAGTTTCCAGTGCTCGTCCAGGATCAGAACTCATCACCGCATCACCAGATTCCCGGCCTGGGGACGAGGCCTCACGCACCCCTGCACCCCAGGGCCAAGGGCACGTGCAGGGGCTGAGGGAACGTTTGGGGAGGAAACGAGGCAGTTCAGAGACAGCGTTAGCTGAGTGCTCCATAGACAACGCCGAGGAGCACGGGGCCTGCGTGGGGACTGCAAGGGCCGCGTGGAGGGGCCTCCTGCCGCGTGGCCTCAGCAGATGGAGCGAAGGCCGCCGCTGCCGGCCCAGCGGGCCTCGCCGAGTTGGCTCTCGTGAAATCCCCCCGGCCTGTGGATGGTTATCACTTTGGGGTTCGTTTGTTGCTCACCTGATCAATGAACACTCTTGTCCAAGGAAAGCCGGCCTCCCTGTAATTACGGAACCCAGGTTATTAGAAGCCTCCCTCCTTCGGGGCTGAGCTGGCACTTGCCCTTTCACGACTGGGCCGCGGTGCTGTGGGGCCGGCAGAGCTCTTCACTAGCTGTGCGGCTTCTGACACACTGCCCCCCAGTGTTATGAACCTGGGTCCCCAGGACCCCCGCGCAGACAGCACGCAGCGGAGGGGCGTCGGTGCCTGCCTTACAGGGCCTGGGGGCCCTGTCCGCCCTGCGGCTGCCTGCCCAGGAGCAGCTACCGCTGGGGGCCGGAGCAGTGGCCCCCTTGCTGAGCACCAGGCGACAAGCTGTGCCGAATGCCCGGGCACGGAGTTCGAGGAGGAGGTGGCGCTGGCCCTCGCACGCGGGCGTGCAAATGGATGACCACCCGTGCGCTGCACCTGGGATGCCCCCGGTGGTTCAGCGTGGGTGGGGAGAGCCATTCTCCTTCTACCCATGACCCTTAGCAGGCTCCCCCCCGCCTCAGCACACCAGGGCCCGGCCAGCCCCTTCTCTCCTAGCTGCTGGCCCCTGCCCCCACCCTGCCACCTGCCTCAGAGCCCGGCCTCCCCTGGTGGGCGGGGCCTCCCACACTGCCGGCCCAGCTGAGAGGAGGTGGGGAACCAGCACAGGCGCTGTGCTGTGCTGCTTGGGCCTGCCCTGGTGACAGGGCACGTCCTGGGAGTCTGCCCCCCGCCACGCCTCTGCACGGCTCCCGAAGGCGGCCCACACGCCTGCCTTGCCCAGCACGCTCGTCCCCGTGCCTGGCGCAGCAGCCGCACCAGCAGGAGTCCACTAGGGTATGCTGACTAAGCAGAAGGACGGGGTCTGGCCCCCCGAGGGCTCCCGACCCCTGGCCCCCGACCCGCGGGGCGCGTGGACCTCCTTAAGGCCCTTCCTCGCGTGCTGCGCAGGTTTGTAGCCGTCGCTTGCTAGGTCCCGCGTGGGAAGCGACCCATCCGGCACCTAACAGGACCCTGACGATTCCTGCGGGTCCTCTGCTCCAGCCCAGCTTTGCTGCGGCTCTGACCAGCACTGGCCTCGGGTCCCCCGCGGGCCTGGCCTGGATCAGAAGGGCGCCTGAGGAAGCGGGGGCTCCCCCTCGGGGACAGGCAGCTCCACCCTCTCTCGGGCCAGGGCCCCCACTGACTGAGGCCGAGGGGCTGCGGGGCGCCCGCCACGCACTGCCTGGTGGCCCCAGGCAGGCCGGCCCCTCCTGCCTTCTCTCCTCACCCCGCAGGCTCTTCTCGCGGGGATCAAACGAGATGAGCTGTGTCAGGCTCTCATCGTAGGGCCTGGTATGCCCTTCGGTCTTCCATAAGTATTTACTGTCGTGAGAACCTGAGGTGACCAGAGTCTGGTGTCACTAGAAAAGAGAAGACTGGCAGAGGAGCGCGGAACACGGGTGGGGAGGGGCAGAGGCGGCCGCTCCTGAGAGCCAGCCAGCCCGCATCCCCTGGGCGCCTGCGGCGTTCCAGGCGTGGGGCTGGGGCTGTGACCGAGACGCCGTCCTTGCCCTTGGGCACAGGAATCAGAAGAGGGACGCGCTCACACCCCCTCCCACCCCCCCGCCACCGGCATGTTCCCAGAGCGGGCCCTTTCCTGGGGCACCGTTCGCCGAGCTCCCTGTTCGCAGCGGGACCTCTCTGATCTGAGGAACATGGTTTCCCACCACTGTCCACTCTCCCCACAGAAACGTCTCCACGAAGCCGCAGGTGCGAGCCTGTGTCACAGCGCGCGCCAGAGGGAACGGACGGGCACGCGGACAGCGCGAGGGTCACGGCCGGTGACACCGGCGGCTGGAAACGCCTGAAGCAGCGAAGGGTTCCTTCGGCTTCCGGATCAGAACGTGGAAGAACCTGTAGTCCCTCAGACTGTTCACAACACGAAAGGTGGCGGCCAGCTAACTGGTTTTTCATCCGCACTGAAGACCAATGAGAGGAAAGAGGTTCTGATGGAACCAGAAGGCTGTCGGAACCAAGGAGGAACTTGCGAACGTGACGAAAGCACTGCACCACCCGGTTCAAAGTCGACTTGAAAAGCGCATCACCGCCTCGCTTGTCTGGAACTCAGCCGCACACGACCTCGAGTATCTGAAACCCGGGGCGGAACCAGGAGAACAAGCGACAAAGCCCGTGAGCGGCCGACACAGGTGCCGGGAGCCGGACGTCCAATGTCACTCCCAAGGAAGTCACCCATGAGCCTTTCTCTTGAGCAACAATACAACCCCCGCCTGGCCTCCTCACCGGTGTCACAGCCCCACGGGGCCGCACGCGCACGCGCAGCTGGGAGGTGCCACTGGCCTCTCCCGGACGGCGTGGAGCAGTGACGACGGCCCTGACTGAGAGGTGGACACACGGACCTTGGGCCCGGGCCTCAGTAAAGCGGGGTGAGAGCACGCGGCACTGGGGGGCCCTGGGCGTAGGGGCAGAGGGGACACAGGGAAAATACTTGGGTATCACGATCTAAACAACGTGAATGACCCGAAATTACTAGCAAGGGCGACGTTACGTCCAACTGACACCATCAAAGCAAACGGTAGGTGTAGATGGAAATAAAAAGTTTTGAAATAACAAATCCCTTCCCAGGCAAAGTCACAGTTCTGTAGACTTTTCCTTCCCCAAGGGTCCAGGTGGCTCAGACACAGGGTGTCTGCCGACCGCAGCTGGCCCATCCCTGGGTGAGACACCACGGGGAAGACGCCGCGGAGGGTGCGTGTGGCGCCCTGGCCTCCGCGGGCCTTGCTGGGTGCTCCCCGCAGTGCTTCGGTGACAGCGGGTGTCACCAGTCCCAGAGTAACAGCGGGGCCCCGGTCCCAGGAAATGAGCCGTGTCCTCTGACGTGCCAGCCCAGCCTTGCGTTTGGAACCTGACCCCTGCTGACCCCTGCTGACAAACCCCGCATCTGAGCAACTTCTGCCTTAGAGCCTGACCCCGCACTGCCCGGCACGCCCCTGGGGCAGACGTGGGGTCACGCGGGGTCACCCGGGGTCGTCTGCGGGCAGCTCAGGGTCGGTGGAGTGATACGCGCTCGGCCTCTCAGCTGGGCCTTGCCGTGGGCGGTTTTCAGAGAAGCTGCGTAAGTCGGCCACTTCTTGTCGCTTGACTCAGTGGCCATGAGCTGGGCACTTGCTGAGTGGCTCCGTGAGGTCTCTGCCCACCTGGGTGCCCACCACTGGAGAAGTATGCCAAGAAGAGAGAGTAACCGTGATCAATTCCTCTTCCAGAAATAAGGCCGCCTCTAAGTGATTTATATCAACGGATGGCCTTTGTCATCAAGCACAGCAATTCCTTCGGGCTCTGGAGGCTCCCTGCCCAACCACCAAGAAAAAGCCACAAAGCCCCAGGGAGCTGGGGAGTGGCAGCGAAGACAGATCACTAACACTTCCCGCAGAGAGTACAGCCAGAAGCTGAGAGCGCCAAGCACGTCCTGGTCACCTGCCAGGCAGCTGCAGGAGGTGACAGCCACGGGCACCTTTCTTCAGGCTTAGCGCCAACACGCAGCCCTGTGGCCCGTTTCCTACAAGGGCTAACCTCCCTGAGAGCACATCAGGCTCTGTGGCCGGGCCTGGGCTCTGGACTCTGGGCACCCGAGGGAGGGTGTTTGCCCAGAAGGATTTGCTACTACTCTGAGCATCTAAGCATGCTCTCGGGGCCGGCACAGCAGGTGGGCATGCGCCCCCACCTGCCAGGACGTGAGCGCCCCGGTCATCAGACAGGGGAGTGGCCTGAATATCACCAGCCTCAAAGTCTTGGAAAGGGACAGTCTCCTGGGGTTTACAAACCACTGGTAAAGCTAGCCTTAGTGGCCAAAGAGCAGTGTCCCTCGGGGCTATGAATCCATGGACGGACAAATACGCAGAAAGAAAGAAACTCGAGTCATGCCAGAAAATTCTGGAGAAGGTATGAATGGGGCAGGCAGAGGTACAGAGAAGACAGGTGTGCCAGTTGTGCCCACCCTCTCTCCCCGTGGGTCAAAGCACGCCCACGTGCCTTGTGGGAAACAACAGCCACGGGGCCCCAAGTCATGCGGGATTGCTGCAGCCCCGGGCGGCTCCCTAGGAGGACCAGAACTGAAGTCCATCGCAAAGACGAGTGAAGAGAAAAGCAAAGATGCACAAAGGCAATTGAACTCAAGCAGGAAAAAAAGCTGTTTGCTTACTGTGACCCTGTGTTCAACCAACCAAGGAAACATTTACTCTCTTTAATAAGGTCTTTGAGAATTTCAAAGTAGGTAGTTTTGAGAGTCCCTGGTGTCCTAGAGTTTTCTGTCTTTCAGGGGGATCTCTCAGGCCATCTCTAGGTATTTATTTGGGCTATAAAAGGAGGGGTGTGAGAATAATAGGGTCACGCTCACCCCGCCATCCTGGGGCCGGCTGGGGTCTGGGTCTCCACCCTCCTTATACTCTTCCATTTTCCGAATCTCAGCAGAGAGTCTGTGTGTGTGCACAGGATTCATAATCCTCAAACTGGAATAGCTGAGCCTGTAAAGGACGCTAAAAACCGCAGTCCTATGCCACAACGCGAGCCGCCTGATGAGAGGAGAGCCCTCGACTGCCACCTCTCACCTCCTGGCAAGAGACAAGAGCCCACGTGGCAGCAGAGGCAGGGCAGGCCCTGCCCTGGCCTGGGGGGGTGGCTCAGCCAGGTGGCTGCCTTCGGGGTCCCAGGTTAGGCCGGGAGGGTTCCTGTCCTGAGACCCATGGCAGCCCAGGTTCGCTTCCATGGCAACGGAAACCAGAGGAAGGTGGGAAAGGGCGGATGATGGCACTGTAAGGAGATCGGGAGAAGCGGGGAAAAGACGTCAACCACAGCTATGAGGCAGCTTCACAGCTTTTCTCTTGGAAATCTACGACAAAAGTGGTAATTCTGTGACCGTGGGGATTATACATTCAGTATTCTTCCAGGGAACTGGGGAATGGTGAGCATAGCCTGGATTTTGGGGTGAGCCCCTGCTCAGCTGTACCAGCCATGAGACCCTTCTGGGAAACGGACACGCCAACATTCTCCTCACGAGGTTAGAATAAGGAGCCATAGTCCCGAAGGAAACATCAGCTCCATTTCTCTAAAAGAAAAAATCGACGCTGTCTGCCTAGCTCCTGGCCTACGAACCACCTGTTGGTTTGAAACTGGCACGTTTCCAACGTAACAGCGTTCCTAGACTGAGAGCTGGTTTTGGGGACAAGTTGAATTAAGTATATACTGACGGGAATCCCGATAGATTTTCATAATCTAAGAGGAAGTCTGTGGCACAACTTCTCGCTGAGATCAGGGACGAGACACGGACGCCTGCTGTCATCACCTCCATCAGACACTGCAGTGCGACGGGGCGATAAAAAGAACTACACGGTGCGAGAACTGGAGAGGAAAAAGTAAAACTGTCACTATTTGCAGATGACGTGACTACCTGTACAGGAAACCAGAAAGAACCCACAAACAAGTTATGTGAACTTAATAAGTAAATAAATTCAGCAAGGTCACTAGATACAGGGTCAATAAAAGTGAGCTGTATTTCCATGTGTCAATCGTGGAAAGAAAATGTATAGCAGTATTATCAATTTATCAATATATACAAGTATTATAAGTAGTATTATAAATAGGACCACTTAAAATAGTATCGCAAGTATCAACTACCTAGGAGTAATCTCAGGAAAGATGAGCAGGAACTCCACATAGAAAACTATACACCATTATTGAGAAAAATTAAAGAAGACCTAAATAGTGACCTAAATATGCCACGCAGGCAGGACAGACTCCGCAGGCAGAGCTGAGGGCCCCCCCGAAACTCTCCTGTTTCGTTCTCATTACAGAAGACATGCTGGGTCAGTTCGGGGCCACGGACAAGCAGGCATGTGGGGGTGAAGGGAGGGAATAGGAGCAGCACGTGGCTGCAGTGGGGGCGCCGGCCTGCCCTGCAAAGGGGAGAGACAGGGGGCAGGGGCTGGGGGGCACTGGCGGCGGCCTCAGCCTGCAGCGTGGTCCCAAGGAAGGGTCAGTGGTACACCCTTGAGAGTTGCACCCACAGGACACGAGGCTCCTCTGACCGGCGTCCTGAGGTCACGGAGGTGCCGAGCAGGCCCGGCCCTCAGAGGCCGGCCAGCACGCTGGGGAGCCCTCTGGTCCAGAAGGGCCTCTGCGCTCGGGGGCTGGGCGAAGAAGCAAGACGGGCCTGGAGCCCCGCCTCGGCCCTGGCTGCGGCCAGCGCGGCCGGTGACCTGAGCGACGAGGTGCCATGCGCTAGGCCAGGGATGCGGCTTTAACGCGTCATTCCGCTCAATCCCCATGACAATCGTGCTGGGCCGGTATCATTAGTCCCATTGTTCCGAGCAGATGGAGAACCCTCCGGCTTAGAGAGGTCAGGACATTCGTTCACAGAGCGAGAGCAGACCCCAGCGAGAAGCACGGAGGGCCCGCTGAGGCCCTGGGCCCTCGCCCACGGCTCCTGTCCAGGTTCCCACGCAAATGTTCCCCTTGCAGGGCTTTGGGGGCCAAAGCTTGTCAATATTTACACCCCTACATTCCCCTCTCACAGTGCTTACTTACTCTGATACACACGCGAGGAGCTAGGGGTTAGGCCAGGACACGCAGCGAGGCTATTTTCTGCTCTCAGCTTCAGAGACAACCTAAGCTGTCACCGGACACTGAACAGCTGAGACCTCAGCTTAAAGGAAGGCGGGCCGGCGCCCCTCTCCCACGGGACAAACACTCTGCTCATCTCTGTTTCAAAAGGCAGAAAGTCAGGCCAGAATCGGAGTCTGTGAACACCCCCGGGCCTGAAGGTCTGTTTCTGTGGCCACGATCTTCGTGCACGAGGCTGCCATCCGCTCCCCTCGGCCAGTGCCAGGGGGCTCGGGGTGGTGCTGACAAGGAGGGCGGCAGCTGAAGGCTTATGTCCTCTCACTCTAGTGATGCTCGCCCTTGCCACCCAGGCACTTGCTCAATGGTTCCCGCTACGCCCTGGCTCCGGAGAATTCCAGCCCGGCTTCTGAGCTGTACTGCGCATTACAGGGAGCGGAGATGCTACTCTTGTCTTCTACTGACGGTGCCATCCAAGGGGAGGGACGATGGCGTTAAAGGTGGCTTAGCCAACCTTTCCTAAATGACTCATTTGGCGGGAACCAAGGGCGCTTCCCACGGCTTACGACGGCACCCTCCTACAGGCAAATCACAGAGAGTAAAGAATGCGTTGGAAGTAAACTGAGCACAGGTCTGGTCGTGAAGAGAACCCATCTCCACCCCCGCACAGCAAGCGTGCTCGGGGAAGACACGCGTTTCTCTCCGGGAAGGCGAGGCACAGTTCCACTGGCGTGTGCCTGTTTGAGTCCTTCGACGGGATAAAGTTAAACAGCCGGGATCCCTAAACCATCAGACCAGGTACGCTGTCCTCACGCCCAGATGGGGACAGTCTGCGCCCCTGACCGGGGGTTCCAAAAGTGGCCACTTGGGACAACAGGTGCCTTCCATCTACTCTCCTCCCAGTAAATGTGGTCATGCCGAGTCCACCTCACACAGCCGTGGCCGTGACCTGAGCGCGTTCCCCAGACCTCAGCTTCTGCAAACACGGTGACGGTGAGACAAAGCTCTTTAGTTGTTCTGAGGATGAAACTGGACAACAAATGTAAGTCCCCGTGCCGTGCCTAACACCCAGTAGGTCCTCCACGGTCGCTGCCATCATTATTTATCATCGTCATCGCCATCATCACACACTCTTTGCCCCACTCACCACCGCTTTTGCTGTCTCCCAGACGAAGGTACACAGTGAAGGAGGGTGCCACAGAGCTGTGCCACGGGCCACCTTTCTACAAGGCCACCACGCCAAGCCTCTGTGAGTACGCAGAAATCCCCCAGCTCTGACACTCACCACGTGGACTGTCACGACACTCTATAACTGTGAGGACAGACAGACAGGACTGCGCAGGAGGCGAAGCTGCACGGCGGACAGGACAGTAGGCGCGTGACTGGAGACGCAGTGGTGGGCGGGGGGCCTGGGGGAAACCGGGCACCTAGCGGGGAGGCCTGCCTTGGAAGATACGTCTAGAACATCGCGACTGCCCTTATGCAAGCACTTCAAGCTCTCTAGTGAGGCGCAAAAGAGATGTGAGAGGAGAAACATTCTGTGTCACTTATTTTCTAGAACAGTCACAAGAAGTGTGATTCTCTCCCCGACAATCCCTTTGGAGGAGAAGCGTGGTGTAAGAGAGGCCCCAGGGGCTCCCTCTGATGACAGTGACAGTCTTTCCCGCTGAGCGGCTTACTTGTTGCTGTCTCGGTACTCGTAGATGTGACATCCTTGAGGCAATCCCGTCTCGTGGTCCAGCGTGAAAGCAAGCTTTAGCTGGAGAGAGAGAAGGAAAAAACAAGTGAGCGTTAGGCGGCGCGCTCTGCTCATGCTGACGGCTGAAACGGAAAAAAAAAAAAATCCAGCAAAATCGCACTTGCTCCCGCTGACGGACATGTTGTGGAGAAGCTGGTGCTGCCACCTCTGCAGAGAGCCCACGCCTCACAGGGACGGTGCTGTCAACAAGGACTGTCGTGTGGCCGGGACTCTACTTACTCATTCAGCGTGCAACCAATTATGTACCGAGCACCTACCCTGCGCCTGACACAGAGCTGGCGGATGGGGACAGAGCAGTGCACAACAGAAAGGGGGCATCCTTCATCGATCCTGCAGCCTAGTAGAGGGCATGAACCTCAATCACATAATCACGCCGATGGATGAATGAATGAATGAATGAATGAATAACAGATATATACAAAATTAAAACAGGTTCTCCAAAGCAGGAAAGACTCCCGTGTTTCCACGCAAGTAAATAACCAGACGTAGCCTGGGCGTGAGGGAGGGAGGAGGGAGCCCCCCAGACGTGGGAGGAGGGACGGGGAGAACCGGAGGATGCTTGGCAGAGAGCACGGCAGATACTCAGGCCCCGGCACAGGCGCTCCACGAACGGGAGGCTGGCTGGTGAGCTGGAACTTGCCGGACCAATGGACATGGTGGGCAGTGATGCCGGAGACGAGGGCTGAGGCAGAACGGGCAGGACCTTCCCGGCTCCATCAGGATTTTTGGCCTTCGCCTTAGGAGCAAAAGGTGGCCTCTGACACGTTTTAAGAAAGGGGCGGGTGAGGTGATCGAGGTTACGTTTTGGCTGCTGTGTGGAGAGCAGACTGCGGGGGAGAAAGCCCTTTGGGAGGAGTGCAGGGGAGGGGTGGCGGGGGCCGGGCAGAAGGGGTGGGAGGGCACGATGGGGAGGAATGAACAGCTGGGCTCCGTCTATAGAGTAGACTGTTAGAAGCAGAACCGGCTGAGCATACGGATGGATTCGATGCTGGGGCGCGGCGAGGACGGAACAGAGGAAATCAAGGATGGTTCGATCTTTGATGTGAACCACAGACGGTGGCTGCTCACCGCTGCGTGGGGAGGCAGAGGTTTGACTTTGGACATGCTGGGAACTTCGGGGCACTCATCAGCTGCCTCCGAATAGCGAAGACCAGGAGCGAGCACTCAGGTTAGGAGCTTGGTTTCTTTCCAGATGCCAGGTGAGTGCTGAGCTCCGTCTGTGCCCAAGGAAGCCGGCGCTCGCTGAGCTTCTGCGTGTCTGGCTAGAGCCCAGTCGGCTATGGCGGCTTCAACATTTCCCAACATAGAGCCAATGACCAGATGTACAAATTCACTAAGTTTTTAAATCACCAGGGAAATTTTAACTAAAATGAACTGCACTTAAGGAGGATACATTATCATAACTTTTTAATTTTTTTTTAACTACGAGGCTGTTAACACAGCTCATGGCATGCATCATTAGGTGCTGGACGATTTTCTCCTCCTCAGAGGGAAACGCGCTCGTAGGAATGGCCTGTCCTCTTACTGACCCGGATGGAAACGCAAAAACAGAAACGAGCCCTTCCGTACCATCCTGAAGCCAGCGACTTCACGTCGAAGGCGGGTGTTCCCTGCAGAGCCCTGCTTGGCTCTCCCTAGCCCTCTCTCAGTAAAACAGAAAACAATTATTTTTAAAAACCTATTAATTAGATCACTTTTCTCTTGACCTCCCTCTTTGCAGCCGAGGCCAGGCTTAGATTCACTTAGTCTGTTTCAAAGGCTGTACTGCTTAGAAATTTCGAAATCCTCTGACTCAGTGATTCAAGTTATGAATTTCGGGCTTAGACACATTATTATAAATATAGGAGAAAAAATAGGAGAAAAAGTTTTTTTTTTGCAAAATTGTTCACCGTAGTATCATTTACTGGGAAGGCTCTGAAAGACCAGCATGAGCAGAATGGTTAAACAGGCGACACCACAGCCACATGCAGAATAGCATGCAGCCTCTACACTGTTTATGAAGAATTACTAATCCAGGGGAAAAATCTGGGTTGGATGGAGAAAAGCAGGATGCACACTTGGTATACACAGGAGCACGATGTAAGTAAGGACAACGACTGTATAGAAGAAAGACGGAAGGAACGACAGCAAGACGGTGATGGGGACAGCTCAGCTTTCTTCGCGTTTTCCAAGTTCTTCATGATGAGCATGATGAGATACGAGCTGTGGGCCTTAGTCATGAAGGGATTATGGGAAACTTAATTCCAAAGGGACTTTCAAGGTGGAGAGACTACGTATCCCTAATTCGACAACAAGGCACGTGAGCAGAGGCGGGGAGCGGGAGGGGGAGAGAGGACAGAATACCTTACTGAACGGAAAACTCTCGGTGATCGAATGCCTGCCGAGCCAAGGGTTCCTTTCGCCTGGACCACAGCCCCTGGAATTAGATATCACTGTTCCCTCTTTACAGGGGAGAAACCCGAGGCTGAGACAGGTTGAGTGATTTGTCCGAACCGCAGTTAGAATGAGAACTTCACCCCAGACCCACGCTCTTTCCACCTTCCCGGAATTACAGGACGCGGTGATGGTCTGGGTATAAAGTCTGTGTGTGTGGTGGGGGAGTGAAGGTCAGTGTTCGGCAGCGGGGTGGTGGCGCTGCCACTCGCCCTCACCAAGAGGAACAGTGGGCCTGGGAGGGCAGCTCGAGGGCAGTTTGGGAGTGCTGAGTTTAAGGCGCCTGGGTTATCTTAGTGGCAATGCCAGTGGGCAGCTGTATAAACAGTTCTGAAGTTTATAAGCAAGACCCTTCAGACTGGTAAGATGGCGACTGAAGCTACGAGGGCAGGTGAGACTGTCCTGAGAGAGTAGTACGTCGAGTAAAGATGAGGTCGGGACAGAACCCAGAGAAACAGCCATGTTTCAGGGCTGGGCGGTGGGACTGAGGAGTAGCCAGGGGAGGCAAGGGGAGAGCACATCCTCAGGAGCAAGCAGTCGACAGCATCAGCTCCCTCTAAGAGGGCAGGTGAGAGAGCCACGAGCATCCACACCAGAGAATTCCCTGGACTTAGCAACAGGGACTCTCGGGAGAGACGGAGACAACGGAAGAGTCGAGGTGTCTGAGAGGACGGGAGGGAGGAAACCCCAAGACGCAAGGGGCAGACCCTCTCCCCACTGCGGGGGCGGGAAAGCCTGGGCGGGGATGCGCACATATCTGTGGATTTGGCGGAGGGGGATGAGAGATGGCGGTGGTTTGGAATGTTCCAGTCTGATTTTTATTCTTTTCTGAGAATCAGGAGGTCAAGTGATCTGCGAGGAATGGGGGGTGTGGGGGAGGGAAGGGATGGAAGCTGGAGGAAAGCGATCGAGGTTTGACACTGCTTCTCTGCAGGGCAGGGATGACAGCTGACCAGGGACGGGGACACCAGAGAGCATTAAGGGTCCAGCTGAGGCCACGGGGTCTGAAGTTAGCGTAGTAGCCATCTGCCTAGCTGCTGGTTTTATTTTTCTAGCCACCTAGACCCTGGCATGAAGAAAGCTGGGTAGGTTGAAAGCTGAGCATTTGCCAGGAAGGTATGAGGGAAGAAGGAGGTTTGAGGGAGGAAGAGAGTAGAGATGTGACCTTGGCAATGACGGACCGGGGGCTCTCACGGGGACCAGGCGGGGAATGAGAATGAAAGGGGCGCCTGGAGGACACGGGTCTGGGGAACAGACGCGTTGCATAGAGCTGATATTTATTACGCGTGTCCTGTGTCCTAAGCATCTTTCGTGTGCGACTTTAATCTTCCCAACGGCCCTGTGAGGTTGGTTCCCACCCCTGTGTCACAGAGGTATTTACGTATTTGGCCCAAACAAGCAAGTGGCGGAACTGAAGTGTGGGCCACGCTGCTCACCACTGGGCTGTCCCAGCTCCCTAGGTGTCCATGAGGTCAAGGAGAGGCGTGTGGGAGTCAGTGGGTGAGGGGGGGGGAAGGGCCTGGGGGCCGTCTGTGGTCAGAGAGTACGCCACATCTGACCTCGGAGGTGGGACAGTCACAAGATCCAAGGAGAAAGCAAGGAATGGCGAGCTGGAGGTGGGCCAGGTCGAGACCCTCCACGAGAAGCCTGAAATTTACCCAGGATGCTGACGTGCTGTCTCCCATGAAGCGTGTCCCTACAGGTGTGTAGGTGTGTGCGTGCCTACTATGTGCAGGTTTCAACGCATGCATGAGTCCAAGTGGCCCGTGCGGCCTCACAGATGCTCGCCTAGCAGTCATCTCCTCCTTCCTCATGATGCTCTGTTTCCCTCAGCTGTTCGCCCTCCCACCCCGTCCAGGGGCTCCACGAGGAAGGAGATGCACCCTCCAGGGCTGGGGCTCGGGGCGAGGAGCCCCGCCAGGTACCCTGGGCACGTGGCGCTCCTACCACTGTCCATAGCAGGTGCCCGGAGCGGGTCGGTGCGCCGAACCGCACAGCAGACATTCAGAACAGTTTGTTCATCTAGTAACTGCTCTGGGCATTCGGCGTACGGACCCAGAATCGCACCTCCTGCCGGCTTCCGTGCCCCTCGGTGCAGTCTGATCTGGTTGGACAGGTCCCTGAGGTCATCCTGTTTCACCCCTGAGTTTGTCATCCCTCCCCTCACTGCAGTAAAGGAATGTCGCTCACATCTGCCCCACTCAGTACCGGCGCCACCAGACGACGAGCAGCGGCTCCGATCTTCTCGACGCCCAGGCGCTGCCGTCTCACACCCAGTCCTTCACGCGACAGTATTCACTGAACACATCCCACGGGCCGGGCACGGCGAGGGAACGGGCGGGCCTACGGGCCGCCTTCTGTGCCAGTGCTGGCTCGGGCCAAACCTGCAGGGACCCAACCACGGACAGGCCCAGCTTGGAAGGTCAGCCCTCAAGAACGACATTATCCACAGGCCACGTGGCACTGAAGCCCACCAGCCGAGGAAGATGACAGCTCACAGCTTCTGGTGCATTTGAAACGCCTGGCCTGACCTTGGACGGGCGAGAAACCTGCTGAGTTTGGGAGCTGCCTGCCCTCTCCACGACAGCTCCAAGATGACCTCTGATGGGCCAAGGGTCTCTCTCTGCCCGTGGCCTGAACGGCACTCGCAGGCTGCTCCGTGGTCCAGCAGGGGCGACCCTGGAGGCCAGCCCTGAGTTCCGCTCTGTGAGTTCCGTGGCCAGGCTCGCCCGAGTTCAAACCAACACGGGTTCTCCGGGAGGCCTGTGAGCTTGCTTCAATCTGCTAGCTATTAGGACCAAGGTTCACGCGCGGGTCAAGGACCAGCCTGGGGAGCCTCCAGCCGCTCCACGGTCGACTCTTCCCCTCACAGTCCTCTGGTCTTGCAAGGTGTCCAGCTCTTCTTAAGCGCACGGTGGCCAACCCCATCACAGTTCCGGCATTTCAGGTGTGCCATTTACGGCATTTAAAAAGAACGGAGACGTCGCTTCTACCCGAGCCTGGATCTGTAACTGAAAAACCTTCTTTGGAGGGAACCTTCACATTCTCCGAGGTGATCTTTAGTTTTCCTTCTTCAGTCCTCCTTGTTTGGTTTGGATTTCCTACGCATTATTTCTTTTTTTCCATCTCTTCTTTGCTTTCTTTTATAAGACAAAGATGCTGAGGACTTGGCTTGCACTCGGTCCACAACGATTCTATGGCAATGTATTAAGTTTCTCTCTCCTAAGTCCACTGAAGTCTTTTTGGACTTGGAGAGAGCTTTTTAAGAAAGAACTTGCTCGTTCAGCAGGATTTTCCTCCCCACCCCAAGCTCTGGTTCTGACCTGGAAAAAATCAGAGTGAGAAAGAGCAAGAGAATCCCGCAGTCCTGACGCTCAACTTCGCAAACCACAAAAAAGAGCCTTGCTCCAGTAACGTAATCACGGAGCTTTCTGGCACTTTGGCCTTTCAAGAAAAATACATCCATCTGCTGGCACAGGATGGATGTATCGAGCTAAATCCTGTTCGGCGTGGAGTTCCCGATCCGTTAGTGTTGGAAAGGCTGGCCGCTCCCACTGGGTGACGCCTCCCTGCAGCACCGTCTGTAAACCCCACAGCTGTGTTTTCACTTAAGGCTGCTTCTCCTGACTCCCCTGCACCTTGTCCCAGGGGCTCGTTCTGCTTTCACTAAGGTGAACAATGACAGGATGAGGGTTCTTCAGAGCTGAGGTTTCACCAGCTCGGAAGATCTGTCTGTCTCTGGAGGCAGGAGCCTGGAGGCCAAGTTCGTTGGTTCTTTCTAAGTCTGCCTCAGCCGACGAGCCAGTCCCCGGAGAGGAGACACCTGGTGTCTCCTGCCGCCTGCAAAGCAGCCTGCTCTCTGGGGGGCTGTCTCGCCACTCAGCACAGCTCTGCTGGCCAGTGCCCCACACCGCCTCGGCCTTTGTCACCGGCGGAGACCAGCTCAGAAGCGCGTGCTCTGCGCCCCGAGGTCTCTAGCAGAGGGGGAGGCCCCTTGCTCTGGCTTTCCTGGTCAGGCCTTACACCTGGTCGCTGGGCCACGTTGTCAGCCCTCACATTTCTGGGCGATATGACAACAGTGACCACAAAGAGTGAGGAGCAAATCTGCATGTGTCACGTGCAGTCAGAGGCAAGGACGTGCAACCAGTCTGCTTGTCCTGCTCACGGCTGAAGCATCTGTGACCATTTCCAAGGGCAAAGATCTGATGTTGGGACCTCATCAGATTGGACCCGTCTCTGCTGAGAGCTCTGGGGCGCGGGCCAGTCACTGCTCAGGGACTGGAGCTGGGCAGAGAGCGGCTTCCGTGGGAAAGCACCGGTGGGGACCACGGGCTGTATACGGTGCATCCGAGGGAGCCTAGAAGATACGAGTCCCGCCACCCAGCTACCTGCGTTCTGAAGCTCCAGGTCCTGCCCCAAGCAGCGGAGAATGCCCCCGCCGCAGACCTCACGGAGCCCCCCACCTCAGAGCGCCTGCCACGCAGCCTCCAGACACACGCAGCAGGGAGGAGGGCGACGTGCTGGACGCGGCCTGGGTGCCGGGCCGTCTGCCTGCTCAGGCAGAGGATGGCACGCGCGTGCTCACGGCCTCACGGGCCTTCTTCCTCAAGCTGTGTGTTAATCATATCCTTCCAGTTTCCTCAGTTTGTTTTAAGGAACAGTCTTAGAAAACCCCTTCTTCATTTGTCATAAATGCAAAATCTGTCCACTCTAACATTTTTGTGGCCCCAATATCGAACCTGAGAGGAGAAACTGCTTTTAGTGCCAGGAAAAGTACCCCTTGACTCTGCACGAGGTTAGTTATAAGAAGTCGCTGCCCTCACCCCGGAGCAGGGCCACCTCGGCCACCTGGCCTCAGACAGCACAACACGCAGGCCTAGGACGGCATTCAGCCTCGCTGATGTCACATGACTTCTGCCTCCTTTCCTTGGTTCTGAGTGTCTTTCTATTCATCTCACGGCTTACTTCCTTTGTTGTAAGTCTTCTCAGAGTCTCTGTGGGGACAGATGAGGGCACAAATAAATATAATAAGGTTCCTCAAAAAATATAGGCCAGACCTACGTAAAGCTGAGATCCAGGCAGGTTCGAAGAGAAGTTGATTAAAGAGGGATCATGATGGCAGGCACTCAGTTCAAGAAGAAAAAACGGGACATTCTTGTACAACCCTCAGAGCCAGTGATCAAGCTGGCTCTGGTCTTGCAAAAACAGGAGAGAACAGAATGATCTTCCAGGGAATTGGCCTCAGTTTCCAGGGACTTGAGGAGTTGGGAGTTACATAACTCCGAGCGAGAGCCAGCAGCTCTGCGCTCGTCCGTTCTCTCCCAGGCTCTGGGGTGGCGGGGGGGGGGGGGGGGATGCTGAAGGCTGAAGGCCTTGGCCTTCCCACCTGTACAATGGAGCTGAGTTCTCGATGGTCGTCCTGGTGGCTTGCTTCACGAATGAATGTGAGATACTTTCCAGGTTTCCTGAGAAGGCAGGAAGCACACATGACATGTCCCTGCCGTGTCTGTGAGGAGAGCAGCTCTCTGAGGATTTGAGAAGAACCGGTGCTCACATCTTTAGATGTTTTGATGAGAAAGAAGTGGCAGTTAGGAATTCTTTTATGTAAGTCTGTCTTATGTGGCCAAGAGCAACCGTCAAAGCTCACGACATGATTCCACGCTAATTCTGCTTTCTTCCTCCCAGGCAAAGCCAGATGTCTGGACAGTGTATTCCGGGACAACATCCTAAGGTCCCCCTGGTCCTAGGACAGCCGACCTGCCCCTCTCCCCCAGTCCTGCCACCCGGCCCCACCCTGCAGCCGTGGGCCTAGCAGCACCTCCTGGCAGAAGAATAGCCGTCCATCGCCATCCAGACGCAAAATGCTTGCTGATCTGGCAACACTCACTGAACTGCTCAAAACAATCTGGAAGGGACATTTAGAAGGCCCACACCTGGGGTTACCTGAGGTTACTATTCTCACCCAAAATAATTTAAATAGCCTTTTTTTTTTTTCCTAGAGAGACAAGCAAAACATAAAATTTTATAAAGTCAGGATCAAACTATGCATGTATAGATACATATATGAAGGATTAAAATTTACGTTAATAATTTGTATTCCTCTAAATTAAGTCTTGTTAGAGAGGCAGGGTGTGGACCACTGAAACAGAAAACCACGTGACCGTAGCTTCTACATTAGGGAGTTAGAAGCATGCTGCACTGAGCTGTTCCAGGTTCTCCCCTGGCCGCTTTGTCCCTACTCCCCCATTACGTGTATTTATTTAGACCCTATGTGACTTTGAGGTAACATACTAGTGTAATGCTTTAGGGGAGGAGGAGATAAATAGCCTTTTTCTTTATAGAGCAACACATCCTATCTGGTAAAGATCAAAGGACATATAGGTATTATGAAGTTTAAAGGAAGTACAGAAAGAAGTTTATAGCTAAGTTGAAATGCAAACACCCCCCAAAATTTAAAGCGGTCAGCAGAGGGTATCAGAAGTGTCAGGATCCAGTACTAAGGAAAATGAACAGACTCCCTCTTCCTCTCGCTAAGCAAGACATCAATGTTAGTAAATAGAGAATCACTGGATAATCGCACATAGCTGAAAATCACTTAAGAAACCAGACATCACGTTAAATGCTAAAAAAAGTAAGTTTCGCAATAATCTTAAGGGAACATTTTAATTAGCGGGAAACTTGTTTTCCCTTCAGCCCCTGTATGAGCTCTCCAGGGGCTCCGGGCTGGAACGCGGGACAGCCAGCGGCTCCCGCACTCCGCGGGGACCCTGGCGGTGCTCCGGGCTCCCCTTCCGCCCATCAGGCTGCACGGATCTCTTCGCAGCACTCCTAGGAACTCAGGCTCCTGCTGCGACCCTCCTGCCCGGGACACGGCCTTACTGTCTGTACCGGGGAGGAGCTGAGAGACCAGCGCTGGGGGCGAAGGCTCGGCCTCTTCGGGCTGGCCCGGTGCTGCGTGCTGGCTTTACTTCCTATCAGCCGTGCGACTCCAGGCACGTTACTTGACCTGTTTGCGCCTCAGTTTGCTCCTCTGTAAAACGGGGATAGTAACAGTACCTACTTCATAGGGTTGTTGTGAAAATTAAATGAGGGAAAACATCAGAGTATGGCAAACACTCTGTACGTGTTCCCGATGTAATAAGGCCTGGGTCTACTTCTTATAAGGAATTGAGATTAAAATTTAAAAGATGAATGCATGGGAATGAGCCAACTGGGATCCAGCAGTTCCGGATGTGATCACTGTCAAACCTGAGGAATTTCTACTGTCATTTCTTAGCTGGAGCAATACTTGGGAAGCCACTTCTCCACGTGAAGGACCGATGTGGTACCCAGTGGGGGATCACGACGCCTCGAGCTTCGCCTGTCTGCTTCGGCAGCTACACAGGCTGGCAGTGGTGCCAGTATGGGGTGTTCTATCTCAGGGCAGCCCCACTGTCTCGTGAGGCAGCCGGCAGGGAGGCCGGCATGGCCTAGAGGAGGCTCAGCCCTCAAAAGCAAAGCTTCAAAGGTTGGCAGACGTCCCTCGACATGGCGGCCGCCCGGCCCGTCTTACTCATCTGCTAAGCTCCGCTCGGGACAGCTGGAGGCCACTCGACCTGCCAGAGCAAGGCAGGGGGCGGGCTCTGACGGTCTGAGGACAAAAACACTGCTCCCATCACCATCTGAGTCTCATTTATTCTCAAGCTGGATCACGTCTCTAGCTGTCTATCTGTTTTAACTGCCATACCAGCGCAGCTAGACTATAAGCTCCATTAAAAAAAAAAATCCCTATTGATTACTGTTTGTGATCCCCACAAGCCTTTATTAAATAGAGGATTTCTATTTAATAAAGATGTAGGGCCCTGCCATAGAAATAACAGGTTCCACATGCAACCAGGTATCACTGCTCCTATTTTAAAGGGGAGGGGACTGAGGCTCAGAGAAGTTAAATAACTTGCCTGCCCAAGGTTACCTGGTAGATCCACGCAAGGAACCCAAACCTGTCTCACTCACTCAAGTTCATGCATTTCCCACCGGGCCACACCTGCAAATTCTTCTCCTGGAAAAGGGGGGCTCTGACAACTTACTCCTCTCATTAGATCCTAATGGACGAAGGACAGCAAGCGGTGTTCAGAGTGCCAGCCTTCTGCGGCTCGCTGGCAAAGCCATTCCTGAAGAACGGGGTGGGGACGCCCCCTGTCCACTGGACAGGCCGAGCACGCCGACCTGCCGGTTTCAGGTGGAGAAGCTGGACAGGAACAAGCAAACGCCTGGGAGGGCCCGCCCGATCTAGTGTCCTGCTTAGAGACTGCAGGTGCCAGGTGAGCCGACGCGAGTTGCCAGCAAGTGAGGAAGAGAGAGAGAGATGGGCCGGCTCTGCTTTTCCAACTCAGTGAAACCGCCCTCCGGCTGACGTGGCTCAGCCACACAGCTAGTTAGCAACAAGACCAGAACCAGAGCCACGGGCTCCTTACGCTCGGGGTGCGCAAAAGGCTAAAAGAAGCAACATCAGTCCGCCAGTCCACATGGTAGATGGCAGGAATAAGACAAAATTTTTAAAAAGCTGCAACAACAAACACTAAGAATAACATAGGATCTATTGTTATCCTATTGAAAAAAAGGGGTTAGAACTTCCAGTAGCCAATTTCCATTCCTTAAGCCATGGGCTCCTATCCGTGATCTCATCTGAATGAAAGCCTCAGGAGAGATGCTCTCTTGGGCTCCTTGTGCCCACCCACCCTACAGTTCTGTGAGCGAGAGCCCGCTGGGCACAGGCCCGTGTTGCTCGGCACTAGGCCAGAAACCGGGCGGCAGGGTGGGGAGAAACTCGTCCAGGTGGGCGGGGATGGCTAAGTCACACGGCCTGCAGTGCTGGCGGAGCCCAGAGACGGATGGGCAGAGTGACCCGCGTGGAGTGGGCGAGGCCTGGGGAGGGTGTGGCATCTGACAGACACAGAGCCGAGGTTCCGGGTAATGGGGAAAAGGGAGACCCCCAGCCCTCCTAGGGCACAGGCCATGCGGGTCCTGTCTGTCACTGCATCCACAGCGTACACCTGAGTCTTCGGTGAACTGGGTGCTAAGAAATAACCGTTGTAGGAATAAATGACAAATCCAGAGTGATTGTGCGCTGTCCTGTGAATACGTGAGAGGCTGATCTGACTACAGAAGGCAGGGTACGACTTGAAAACAGGTAAAACGATACTGATGATGGGAACAAAAACGGTGGAGATTTATTGAGCTTACTCAATAAATAAATAAACAAACCCTTCTGTGCTCAGCCCATGAACACGTGCTCTTGCTGGATTCTCTCAACGGCCCGACAGGGTGGGCGCGGCACCGTCCCCACGGAGGCTCAGGGAAGTCGTAAAGCTTGTCCTGGGCCCACGACTGCAGCCTGCAACTCGGGCCCGACTCTCGAGCTCCTCCCCAGAAGACGGACAGAGCCTCAGGCTACCTCTGAGGGAGGCTAACGCCTGGACCCTCTTCCAGGTGGCCCCCCCCCCAGGCCACCTGCCGCTGCGTGACGGGGGCTGCTTTCCCAGGAGCAACGCCTGTCTCCCACACAAGTGAATAAAGAACCTTACATTTTGAGAAGATTACAGATTTATAGAAATCGCAAAGATAGTACAGAGAGGTCCATGTACTCTTTACCCAATTTCTGCTAAAGGTGGTATCCTACATAATGATGATACAATATCAAACCCAGGAAACTGACGTTGGCACAACGGATGTCCAGTCCTACGTGATTTGGTCACACGTGTAGATTTGATTAACTGCCACTGCAATCTGCAGATTGAACTGTTCCCTCACCACGAAGACCTCCCCTGGGCCACCTACCTCTCCCCTACCACCCCTAACTCTTGGCAAGCACCAATCTGTTCTCCAGCTATATGATTTTGTCATTTCGAGAATATTATAGACATGGAAAAATACGGTATTTAAAAATAGTTCTTCAGAGTGACCCTAGGATTAGGACTTGATCCATTTTTCAGATTATGCAGATAAATTTAAAAAAACAACGAGCAGCAAGAGAAATTTAAAAAATTAAGCAGAATAAGGAACGTTTCTATCCTAGTTCTGCCACTCCTAGCTATGTGACCTTTAAAAGTTATTTATTTAATTACCCCCAGTCTCGAGTTCCTCATCTGTAAAAACGGGTATAAATTTTAAGGATTAGACGGGGTAACATGCGAAACACTTGCAAACAGCAGGTGCTCAATCAATCCTAGCTGCTTGTTATTATTATTAATAAGCCACGAAGCTGCTGTGCCTCGTGACAGAGGACAGGGCGATTAACGGTCACGGACGATTAAGGAAACGACCACGCCAGCCCTTAAATGACCCCAGGTCATTCTTCTCTTCGCTTCCCAAGACTCCGCTGTGGAAACGACCAGGGGACCTGAGAGGGGGCGTCCACCGGGCAGCTTCACGAGTGTCCTCATGGGAACGACGGCCCCGCTCCGCACCAGATCCGCCGGGGGACCGAGCAGGGGAACGGCCCAGAGCTCTCTGTTCAGCGCGGACGCCTCCAGAGGACAGTGGGGTTTGTGCCGAGGCCCCCAGCGGCACGCTGAGCGCAGACAAGGGGACAGTGCCCCAGAGGGGCAAGGGTCAGATGTGTGACTGAATTAGGTGCCGCATGGATACCCCACAAAGCTCAGCATCACTCAAAGGCTGCATGTGTGAAGGGGGACAATGGTCCGTACTACCCACGAGGTCACCTTGACTGGCTATGAAAGTCTGAAAAAAATCTCCCCCCAAAAAATCACATATGCAAAGACTCCATTATAGTAGCTGGGAAGCCAGGACAAACGGCTGGCTCTAACTTAAGTGTGCCCAAGGCCCATTGAAAACACACAAAAACGGGTATTCAGGAGGCTTCGTGATTTATTGAAAGTGGCATTGTCTGTGCCTTTGCATGGCACCAGCAGGGGTGGGATGGAGGGCGCCCCCCCTGATGGCGGGGTCACCCCATGTGTCTCCTGTTCCCTGGACTTTTCACCTCCCCGGCCCACATTCACACACTCCCTTTCTCCCCTTTGAAGTGGAAGAATACCGCCTCATCTATCACTGACATGCGGGGTTTCAAAAGGGACCGGGAATGAATTCACTCTTTAAAACACACACACAGACGAGAAGGGCCTGGCTGGGAAGAGAGAGGAGGACGGACGCAGGGAGGAAAACAAGCAAGCCCGGCGCCAACGGTGGCCAGCTCCACACTTGGTGGGGACCCTCGCTGGCGACCTGCCTCACGGTGGGGGACAGGAGACCCGTGCTGTGTGCTCCCCACAGCCCCTCGCACTGGACTTCCTGTCGTGTTTCTGGCCCCGCCCGCTGTGCTTTGGAAGGTGTGTGTGTTCCCGAAGCTTCCGGAAAGCCTGAGGAGGAACCATGGCAGGGTGGCAGAGGCGCACCCACTTCTGTGGCCACTGCCTCACGGGACCCTTAACTGAATGGCCCCGATGCAGCTCAGGCCCAGAGGGCCCCCGAGGGATGCCGCTCTTCCTCTCGCGGTGGCAGCGGGGACTCTCCTGGGTGGCACGATGCCCTCCCAGTTGCCCAGTCCGGGAAACCCAGGACTACCCAGATGCGCCCCCTTTTTTGGTTCTGACTCCCCCTCCTCAGTAGCTTCCATCTGAGCCTGCCTGTCACCTCTACGACTTCAGGTTAGGGCCCCAGCGGGGCTCGCCCGGATGACCGCGGCGGCCACATGCTTCGATGGCTACCCGGACCGCTTCCAATTCGTTCTCTACGCAGCCGCCAGGGAGGGCTTTCGAACAAAGCAAGTCCCATCCCATCACCCCCATATGCAAAGTGCTTCAAAGGTACCGAGTTGGATTCAAGAAAAAACTCTTATTTCAGAGCAAAGCAAACAAGGTCCTTCAAGACCGGCCCTGGTCACAGCTCCGATAACATCTCCCATGGCTGCCGTAAGCCCCTCCTGGGACGTGGCCACGCCAACGGCCTGCACATCCCGGAGCACACCAGCCCCTGGTACTGCTCTGCCCGGAACACCCTCGGAGAAGCCACTTCCAAGCCGCTCTCGGCTGCCCTCCTTCACAAGGACAGGGAGCTTCTCGGCGCTGCTACGGCCCAGCACGGGTAATGCGCCGGGCCGTCCACTTCCAGCAGACAGGGCCCTGGTGTCTCCGGTGTGCAGTGACCGACACAAAGCCGGTAATGAGCGCAGCTCTCCGCTCAGCGTGGACGAGGCTGGTCATTTCACAGATTTCCGTCAAACGCTAGCTGCCCACCCTTCCCAGGCGAGCAACCCTCGGCCTCTCACCCACGCCCGGCTTTCTTCCCACCACATTCTACTCCAGCTGTTGTGAGAAAAACGCGATTGCAGTGGCAGTCGTAACTAGCAAGCTGCCTTGCTGACTCTAATTTTTAAAAGCCTCTCTCTCGGTGATGAGATTAAAGCATGATCGCGTGAGTCACTGACATGGGTGTTTTCATGTAATCGGCAAAGTCCTGCACTTTATCTAGAAAGTTTAGAGGTTTTTCTCTTATCAACAGCATCCTCTTTTAGAAAGATAAAATCTTCGCTTTTATGCCAAGTCTTAAGGCAGTGAAGCCTCCCATCTGTTTAAAAGCTGCTCCTGGGGCAGCTTCTGATGCCTATATCCAAACCTGCTCAGGTGTGTCTGTCTGTTACTGGCACTGCTTTCCAAAAGAAACTTCTGTGCCTAAGAAATAAGCGTTTAAAAAGGAAAGGAGAACCTAAATGTAAATCCTAAAACTACAAACCCTTCAGGAGAGAGAAAATCTTTGTGACCTTGGGTTAAAGATTTTTTTTGACCCCAAAAGCAAAACCCATAAAAGAAAAATTGGGTCAATTGAATCTCCTTCATCGAAGTTCAAAAATTTTTGCTCTTCAAAAATTTTTGGAAAGATAAGCCAGGGAGAATGAAGAAAAGAGAATGAATAGACAAAGCCAAAGACTAAGAGAAAATAATTGCAAATCACATACCGAATAGAAGATTTATACCCAAAATACGAAAAGAACTCTTGAAACAATAATTAGAAACCAAACAACCCGATTAAAAAATAGGCAAACGATATGACCAGACACTTCACCAAAGAAGATACGTAGACAGCAAAATGCACATCGAAAGATGCTCAACGTTATTAGTCACTAGGGAAATGCAAATGAAAACCACAATGAAACACATCAATTAGCACGGTTCAAAAACAAAGCAAGCAAGCAAAAAATTGCAATACCAAGTGCCAGTGAGCGTGTAAAGAAACCAGCATTCTCATACGCGGCGAGTGAGTGGCAGAGCCACTCTGGAACGCAGGCTGAGAGTTTTTCATAAAACTAATTATACGGCCCAGCAATCCCCCTTCTAGGTACTTACCCAAGTGAAATGAACACTTAACAGTTACGCAAACGCCCGCAGGCAAATGTTTACAGCCACGTTATTCATGATCACCAAGCGCTGGAAACGGCCCAAACATCCCTCATCTGGCACACGGATAAACGAACGGGCGCATTTCTGCCAGGGAACAGTGCTCTGTGGTAAGAGGGGACGACCACGACACCACCACACGGACGGACCTCAGAAGCTCGACACTCGGAGCAAGCCGCTAGATTCACAAGGCCACCGGCCCTGTGAGTCCATCTGTACGACACACGACGGGGATGCAAAACAGACTCGCACTTGCCCGGGGCTGAGGGCAGAGGAGAGGGATTGCTCAGTGAGGGGCACGGAGGACTTTTCTGGTATGACAAAACTGCCCTGTATCTTTACTGTGCTGTCTGCAGCGTGCAGAACTGTGTACACTAAAACAGTGAATTTGAATATATGCCAATTATACCTTACTGGGGAGAAAAGTAATTCTGGCTAAAAATGCAGCGAGTGGGAGACTCTAGTAATAATATACAAAATCTGCCTTTTCATAGAAATGGCAGAGAAAGGGCTGAAGAGTTGATCCAGCCTATGAACAATGAAGCAAATATAAGCAGACACATTAATAAAACATTATTTCCAACCTATCGTATTAATGAAGATTAAATGAAATCCACAGACTCTCACAGGGCAACGCACCACTGTTCCCTGCTGTGGAAAGTCTAAATTCTAACCTTTCTGGAAAATTACCTGATAGTCCGTATCAAAAGCTCTGAAAATACACACTCTTTAGGATACACAGGAAATATTATTAGATGATGAGTGACTGATGGCTATTTTTGGCTTACTTGTTAATTTCTAAATTCTTATAAAACACACACATTACTTTTACAGTAAAATAATAAAAGTTAATAAAAAAGAGAAAAGCATCACAGAAGAAAAGTCAATTCCCTTCGATCCAGTAATTCTCAGAATGTATTCCTAAGGAAATAATCCAAAACGATTTGCAGATTTTATGCATAAGAATAGTAATTGCTGTGTGATTCACAACAGCAAAAACTAAACACAGCCTATCACAGCGTTAGGGAGGGTTACATATACCATGGTATATTTGTACAAATGGAACATTTCACACCTATTTGAGGGACCTGGGATGTGATGTGTGCTCCCCTGCTCACAAATCCTGCCCCGTTAAAGAATCAGCCCAGTGCCAGCTCCTGAGCGCCTTAAGACATGGCCCGCCTGGGCGCTCTCTGAGGCGCCCCCTCCCGCACCCCCTTCCCCGAGCAGGGGACCACCCTTCCCCCCCATCTGGCCCATCTGAAGTACCGCAGCCTAAGTGAGTCCTCTTCTGAGGAGGCCACCACCTCTGTGCCATGCAGCCCCTACTGGATTCTTCTCCGTGAGAGGTGGCTCTTCGGTGAGGACAGAAACGGGTCTCTCTCAGCGTGTGGCCACTCAGCTAGCTTCGGCTGGGCACTGTTCTAAGTGTTCTATAGGGACAACTTATTACCTGCGGCGTAGGTACTATCATCATCTCCATTTTTCCGATTCTATCTCAGGAACGTGTTTTCTCATTTTGCTCACTATTATCTTAGGAAACTGAGAGCGTCAGGCCCCGACCCCAGGCGGGTCTGGGGCAGGGTCTGCGCGCTGAGCCCCCCACTGGTGGCAAATGGAGAGCTGACTCTGGCCTGAGGGAGCTGAGAGCCAGGCCTCCGGGCACATAGGACAGGTCTCCACAGGGGCTGGGAAGTCCTGGCAGCAGGGAGTTGAATCCAGCCAGGAAGTGGGGGCGCCAGGCTGGGGGCAAAGGGTTCTGCTCCCCCGCTGCGTGAGCGCAGAAGCGCGTCCAGGGGACCGCGACACGGGGCTCTGCGGGGCTCTGCGGGCGGAAGCTTGTGGCTAGCGCTGAGTCCCAGTGCTGGGCTGGGGTGGAGGGCAGGGCACCGGAAGGGGACAGCTCCCCGGTATCGACAGATGGAAACTGACGGTAGCCGGAGCCTGCGTTCTCAGAGCTCGCTCACAGCTTCTGGTTCAAGCCTGCTCCAGACCCTGTCGACCGGTCTATCATCAGCAGCAAATTGTCATCTCTCGGGAGACTGCGATCTAATGGTGACAAGCAGAGAAGACACCTGCTGGAGTCCTCTCCCCGGTGTTGCCCTTTGGGTCTACACTCGCAGATTTCCTTGACCTAGAGGGTCATAATTCAAGGGGGTGATTAAATCATTTCTAACTGATTTTTAGCATTCCTAGCCTTTTCTTACAGCAAATTGCTCATGTCTATTTTGTACAAGAGAAAACTTTTCTGAACAGAATGACCGTGCTTCTAATCCACTTTGAAAGTGACCTCCTCACCCCGTACATAACCAGTGTCCTCATGGAGAGCACCGAAGGGGCCACTTCTGCACATCAAGCTACTCTCGAGGGCTAGGATACGAAGAGCTATGCCCATGTTCTAATATTTTTTGTCCCCAACGCCCGGCATGGGACTTCATAACCGGTAGGCATTCAAAAGGCATGTGGGAACATAAAAAGCTAAGTCAAAAGGGATAGCTAAAGTTACAAAGTGATTTCACAGCTCTTTAGTTCTCCCTATTACAACGTCTGCCTCATGGCACTTAAAATGGGAATGGTGTGTTGCAGAACAAACTGAACTTGTTACAATACCAGCAGTGCTCAAAACTGTGAGAATGTTTTGAGAAATAACAGGGCCACCTCTTCGAGTTCTAGATTGTAAAGCAGGCAGAATGTCCTCAAGCACCCGCTGACCTCAGGTGACTGCGAGTGCTGGGAACAGCTTTTCGCATGCCTTTTCCTGCGCCAGCACTGTGGAATTATGGGTGAGCAAGCAGTGACAGCAAGGTATCTGCCTTCTACACAGCTGGCCATCAAGGATGCAGGCGGGGAGGGGAGAAGGGAAGAGAGACACAAACCTGTAAGTACGAGAGGCACCTGGGAGAGAGAGCCCGCTGGCTTCAGGAGGAAGTGGGCGTGGGGGCGTGGGGGGCTGGGGCCACGCGGAGGCCCAGGCTACCTGAGCAGGGAAGGACAGGTGAGGGAGGCACAGGGGTAGGTGGGAAACGGAACACCAAACAAGGGCCACATCGCAGGGGACCCCAAAACCAGTGTTGGGATGCCGTGGAGGGAGTCGTTAGTTCGCAAAGGCTGGTGGGAGACGAGCGAATGGAGAAGAAGGTTTTCCGCAAAGTTCAATGTCAAAGCCTGCCCCATATCGTGAAGTTAGGTCTTTCCTTTGTCTTGGTGCTAAATGTTTTCATTTATAAAATCATAGAGATAGCAGATGGTAACTAGATTGTTAAGAAAATGTCCTCGTTTGACAAAACAGAAACCTCGTAATTCTGTGTGTGGTCCCAGATACGTATGGAACCCTGCTGGTGCACGAAGGTGGCTTCAGGAGCCCGGAGGTCCTCAGTGACGGGGGAAGCGCATGCAGGAACGCACCCTGGTGGCCGTGTTCAGGACAGTTGAGGACAAACAGCACACAGGGCAGCAGCAGAGCCCCCCGGCTCATGGCTCACAGCACCACAGAAACCGAGGGGCAGTCGTGGCTGCAGGGCGCCCTCCCTCAGGGCTGGTGTCACCAACATCCAAGGGTCTCACGTCTCTGATGGCGCAGTTTGGCTTACATTCGAGTGACGTGGGGTGTGACATGGGGGCAGGGCGAGGACGTGCTGTGTTCCGTGAACAGGGAGGGCGTGACCAAGAGTGACCTACCCGTGAGTGTGAAGACGGGGCTGGGGGCTGGGTCCATCCCACCGATGGGCAGGGCCGCGAACCCGAAGGTCTGAATCTCGAAGAGGGACCAGAGGCGCGGCCGCTGCCCTGCCCTAGCCCAGAAGGCTCTTGTCCAGCATTGTGACAGCCCTGCGTCCCCTCGCTGCCCCTGGAGCACGGGGGCCTTAGGACCGGCCACCTGGGCGCAGTCTCGCTCCACCTGCCACATAAGTGCTCCCCTCGCAGCCGTGAACTGCCTGTCCCCCAGCGAGAGCGGGTTCCCATCCGAATTCCTGGGGCGCATCAGCCTGGGGACCCCCCGTGGCACACAAATCCCTTCCATCTCGTCATGGGGGTGGGGAGGGCCACTCATCTCGGCTCACCCCAGAGGGAGTCTTTTCAAGAGGCAGGTGGGGGGGATCTGGTGCCCCGTCCACCTTCCCATGCCGGCAAGCCAGGCGTCTGACGGGCCTGAGCACCCCGTTCCCAGAGAGGCACCCCGGGGCCCCTGTGCCTCCCCTGGAGAGCCTCTTGCCAGGCTCCCCGAGGGCCTGGTCCGAGCACACAGAGGTGAGCACAGAAGTGCACGGGGCGCCTCAGAAGCACTGCCAGCCCCCTGGGGTGCTGACGCTTCCTGGCTCCTCACGCCTGTCCGGGCAGCTCCACCCTGAGAAAGGCCTCATTATACCTTGTTCCAAACCCCATGCGCCCTGGCACGTAATCAAACACCCATCCCTTTTATTCAAAAGGGGAGGAACCCTTTTGGTGCATAATGTGCATTTAATTCTCTTACACAAACACACCTCTCTTCTAGAGCCACAGTCCCACTCCCGGATCACGACCGTCACCTCTTTTTAAAAAGACCAGTATATACAGAGATGCGTAGAGACCTGGGTAAAGAGCACGGTGCCGGCCCTGGGGACACGGAGACGAACAAGACGCTGTCCCTACACTTAAGGGACTCGCTCTTACAGAGGGAGACAGAGAAGAAATGAAAAACAAGGCGATGTGACACGTGACCAAAAGGGGTCCCAGGTGTAAACAAAGCCCCAGGTGGGAGGGAACCATGGGCGGGCCAGCGCAAACCTCCCTGCAGCAGAACTGGGAGTCTCGCCCTTCGGGGTCCCGGAAGCTAAGTGAGGTGTCTAGGGGGCAAGGGGGCTGGGGGCAGGGCTTGTCCCATCCGCAAGAAAGCGGCCTGGGGACAGGCACGTGAAGAACACCTCGAAGGGGAGTGGGGGCCAAGCTCACTTTCGGCCCTTACACAAAAAGCAGACTGACCGAGGTCGCGCCAGGGCCACGCCCTGAGTCCCGGGCTGCCTGGCAGAGGGCGTGCCTCTCCCCGCCTCTGGCCACCTTCGGCTCCCTTTGGTGACTGACAGAGTTTCTCTCGATGCGTTAGTGTCTCCTGGGCCGTTACAAGGCGCTGTGCAGAGCGAACCTGCACGCACCACCTTCTTTAACCCAAACCTCATCAGTAACTGATGGGATCTTTTGAGCTCAGTGGGCTTTGTGTGTGTGTTTCTCAGAGGGTCCAGGACTCGGAGCGGGGTGGAGTGTGACGGAGCGCAGCCGGTCCTTCAAATCTGGGCGTTGTGCATCCACGGTGCCCATCAACTGTACATTCACTCCACGGCTAGGAATCTGTGAGGGCGGAGGGCTAGCCGTCTGCATCGTTCTATGCCCTTCTATACAGGGGACCTGAGCGTCCGCGGGGGCCTGGCACCAGCCCCCTGCAGAGACGGGGTGGGGGGGGGCCAGCCGTGCATCTCTAGAACCTCTCCGGGGTGGGCAGTCAGCGACACTCGGGTCTTTTCCCCAGTTATGCATTTGCAGTCATCAGCTATGACCTAGGGCTTCTTCCCAGCCCAGCCCCCCCCCCCCAAGAAGCCCACCCGCTTAAGGACCCGATGGTTCGGTACTCCTCACCCCTGTCAGCTGCCTGGCTTTCGTCTCATTGGAGCTTCTCGTAAGGACACAGAGTTCTCAAATGCGCTCACTACGCCCGCTTGCAGCTAAGGCTCCTCCACAGACTCACAGCAGCATATGTAGCAACAGGAACTCGGAAGTATCTGTCCTGGGAGCGTCGAGATCATGTCTGAGTCTGTATTTTTAACAACTTCCAGAATAATACTACCCGTATTCCTTCTAATTTTTGAAAATTACGAGTAAATGACTATGTGACATGCCTAGAGGAAGAGTGAGTACACGGAGCGTTTAGGGTATAATAACAAGCTGCTCCACAAAGTCACTCTGAAACTTAATGACATGTGTTAGGTTTTATGCGTACGTTAACAAGCCACAAACAGTGAGCGGCTCACATAAGTGGCTGTAATTAGTGCTACCCATATATAACTAGGTCGAGTTTTCAAGTGTCTCCTGTTCATGCCTTGGGATGTGTAAGTATGGACTGTCTGCCCCATTCCACGTGGAATTAAAGTACGATGACTGAGTCAGTCTCCGGCTTTCAGCTCCCTGTGACTGGGGACCCCTGAGCTCTCTTGCTCCCCCCAAAGCCGGAGGCTGCGGCTTGTCCCTCTCCAGATGCCCCATCCTCCTCCAGAAGCCATCCTAAAAAGCCTGGGCACTCAAGAGTACAGGTTCTTGGCTGTGGATTCATCTATAAACGAGATGGATAAATCTAAATGAAAATTTTGCTAGTAAGATTATTATGCAACTGGTAACTGGGAAAAATAAAAAAAAATCTGACAGGGTGATATTCTTTAAGCCTCACCGATTCTAGAATTCTCTCCGTGGCTGAAGTAACGCACTGCCAATCTTTGCATGGAAGCCTGAATTTCCAGCACGAGTCTTCCCGTTCTGAATATCACCAGAGGCGTAGCAACTCTTACAGTGGCACAGATGACACAGAGCGACTCTGTTCTCCTTCCTCTTAATTCAATTAGATCTCCCTATGGTTATTCATATCGCCCAACCCAAAGGACGCCTGAAAGCTACGACCCACAGCAAAGAATGACGACAAAAAAGGCTAGTGAAGTCACAACAGTTCTCCGAGGGTCTAAGAGTGTGATCAATCGATGGTGCTCAGCACCATTTCACACACAATGGGTGTCTTTACTAATTCTAACAAGCGGAAGGAAGGGCTTTAGTTTGGGGTCCCAGTTGACTCTCTAGTCTCAATGTTAGCAAGGGTTCAGCGGGATGCTTTTACCCACCTCTCTCGGTCACTTAAAAATTCAAGAGCCTTTAGAACATTCTTTATAATGGTTTGTGCAAATAGGAAGAGTCTTTGTTGTAACCCATCACACACTAAGAAAGATAAAGGAATAATCCAAGACCACAGTCCCTGGGACACTTCAGGAGACCTAGACGTGACTTTGAGAGAGAGAGAGAGAGAGAGAGAGAGAGAGAGAGAGAGAGAGAGAGAGAGAGAGAGAGAGAGAGGGACTGACAGACTCGAACATGCCCATGTGGGCAGAGAACCCCGACAGGTCTTCTTTCCATCACAGGTGTCCTATTCACAGGCTACTGGATGGAGTATAAACCAGTAGGACCTTCCCAGAAGGGAATGTGGCAACGTTTCAAGATTCTTAAAATATGTCTGTACTCTGACTCCAGGAATGTCCTAGGGAAATAATCGGAAATCAGGGTAAAGATCTGTGAACATAGACGGCCAAGGCACTATCATTGATAGGACCAGAACCCAGAATCCACACGTCCACAATTGGGGCAGATTCGTAGGATGGAAAATGACACAGGCATTATAATGTTTCCAAAGAATTCTGAATGACATGCTTTAAAACCCCCTCATTCTAGAATATTAAAAAGCAGAATTTTAAGGTTATATAGGTATATTATGCCAGGCACTCCTCCCTCCTGCCACAACGTGGTAAGAGGGACAATCATAAGGAATTATAAGATACCAAAATATAAACGGCAGTATTTCTGGGTGATGGGGTTATACAGGATTTTGAATTCTTCTTTATACTCATGTAATTTCTAAATTTTCCAACATCAGAACATACTGACGTTGTAAGAACATACTTCTGCTTTGATGACCTGATTTAAAGTTGCTTTTTTAAGGATAGAGGGTGGGAGGCAGTGTTTCTCGCCCTCCAGTCTGTCATGCATCACGTGACTGCTCATTCGTGCACACTAAGGACCCCCTGGAGGCTGCTGGCCCCCCTCTGGTTACCTCTAGGTGAGCCCTGCCAACGGACCTCCAGACCTCTGTGCCCACATGCTCATTCCCTGTCTCTTCCTGTCTGTCTCTAGCTGGTCCCTCAAACGCAACAGACCCTACCTGAGTGGAAGCCATCACCTTTCTTCTCCGCTCTCCATGCCATAGTGTTTCCCAGCCAGCCCATGGTCCTGCACCAGCCCAGGCGCCTGGACCTGGAACCTGATGTCCCGATTCCTCAATTTCCCTCACTACCCACCTCCTGCCTCCTACACCGAATCAACACAGCCACTGGTCAAGGCTGGCCCATTCCCCTTCTTCTCCTGGATCTGTAAACTCTCTCTCCCCACAGTCTTCCTCCTTTAGTCTACTCTCCATACTGCAGCCAGTGAGCTCTTCCTAACACAGCTCTGACCAC